>JAUYWV010091366.1:0-14793 GCA_032274565.1 Nematoplana nigrocapitula
GCTCCAATTCCAAGAAAAGATTTTTCTCATGTTCTCTTTGTTTTGCTTCTTCTTGGACTTTCTGTTCGTCTTTTTTGTGCTGACTGTAGCTGATATGAGCTTTGGCGCACATGTTGAGTAAATTCTCTGTTATTGGCATATCCGAACTTGACAGATTAATGGCAGCCAAGGAAGACTTCATAACCACCAGCACTTTCACTGTATCTTGACTCAGATTGCCTCTTTTCTGCGTGATGATGTCAGCAACATACTAAATACTCATTCTACCTTGAAATTACTGTAAAGTACAAGATTTTTAAAATTATATATTAATTATTCGTTAATTACAACTTTTCACCACACCCTGCATCACCAGGATGGGAACTGGTTATCCCTGGTAGAACAGTGAACAATCTGGAATAGAGAGTAGGTTGAGGTAATAAAGTTAGTAAAAGTTGACAAAAAAAAAGCGGTATTAGAGTTTTCTTCTCTTAGCCTTTGACTAGCAAGACATACCACCATACAAAGTAGCAGAGGGATTTGAAGTCAGAGTTACCTTTTCTTATCCTGAATGCTGGCTAGGCTTGTGGTCGGACAGGAAGTGGCCATACAATTATAAGGAGGACCAGTGCTAACAGTAGGGAAATATCCTTAGTCAGTTAGCCCTTGCTGGGAAAAGGTGCTACCCCTCTTACACATTGCAGTAGCAGTTTTGTCATACCCAGGACATTCAATCTATGTAATACTGTAAATAATGTTCATCTTGTTGGCCATTTTCCAATTTCCTTTTCCACTCCGATAGATCCAAAGCCAAGTCATTGGTCACTCTTTTGCCATAAGATCATCCTGGATCTATTCCAATCACGTTTTCCTTGGCCTGCCTCACTTCCTTCTTCCGAAATTGGCTACCTCATCCTATTGAGAAAATAACCCTCAAGTCTTTCTTGAGAATGGCTGTAATTTTAAAAGTACTTAGGTCCTTTTTTTCAGTTTACCCTAGTAAAACAATCTATATATAAAATGATAGATTTTACTTTACTGATAATTTTCCTTTTTATTTAATCAATATTGGTTGTATAAATCAAACATTATTGATCTTTAAAGTCAGATTTTTTTTACAAATTTTGTCCTCTAATTTTTTTTTCAATGGCAATTTATCATTAGAGTTTGTCTCCTTAAGCTTATATATTTGGCCAATTTTTGGAAATATTTAAAAAATATAATTTTTATATAACTCAAGTTCTACATAACCAAATTTGATGATTTAAATTTCTATATGTTGCAATTAGTTAGCTCTATAAATCTATTATGAAGAAAATTTGCTAAACTAGATAAAAACATGCAAAAATCATGATTTTTTAATTTCTGTAAATTTATCTTAAGTTTAAATTTGAAGTACCTAGCACTATCAGGAGCTCTTAAAGCTATATACTAATAAAATCAGCATAAAATTTGGGTCATAATAGTCTAAAACATTCATCTGTCAACTAAAATTAAAAAATAAAATTTTACGAATTTTTTTTTCATTTAAAAAAAATCAATAATTAAAAATTAATAATCAATAAAGCGCTATCAAGATCTAAACTCCAAAGTGTTATATGTGTTATGTAAAAATTATAGTCTCAGGGTTTATTTTTTAAAAATATACCTTTTATTTTTGTAAGGTGGTACATGTGAAATTATTATAGATAGTATTACAGTATATTTAAAATATATTTTGATATAGATATGTAACTTTATAGTATAACTGAATCTGAAATATTATTTGCAAAATATTATTTTGTACTATGTAAATATCTAAAAATAAGTAAGATAAAAAGTAGTTAATGCTATTGAAAATATATTTAAAGTTACATATTTTTGACAAATACTATTTTCCTGACAAATAAAAAATCAAAACCTAAGTACCTATCAAAGTATGTTCAGGACTATTGAAGCTGCTCTGAAAACCCTACTTGAAGAAAAAAACAAATATCACCTTGAAGTATTATGAGACTGCTGGCTAAATAGTCAAATTGCGTTTTCCTCATTTCGATTGTCAATGAAGTGTTGTTCTTGCGGCGGCCTTGGCGCTATTTCAGTGTTATCCTCTTGATTAGATAGGTATGCACTGGGTAATGCAGGGTTTTGTTTATTCTTTTCAGAATTCCCAACATTGTTTATATTAATAAATCTTCTATTAAATAAATATGTTTGTGCCTATCTATTTGATGGATTCATTTCATTTTAATACACATTCTTTATGCCTATGGCGAATAATAAACAACTTCTTGTCATTTTCATTTTCTTGTTCTCCTTTTCACAGGAAATGCTTGAAATAGCCAAAAACTGAGGGCTGTTAAGTACTGTCAACATTTGTTGGGTTTGGTTAGTATGATGTTTGCATCCTTTCTGAGATCATTGATGGCATCTAAGTGTTGTCGTACCAAAGGGCAGTGAGCGTAAGAGTTTTTTTTTATATCGGTTAGAGTAGTGGCCATTTCTCATTTAAAGGTGTCCCATTGTTCCTCACATGAAGAGTATTTTCAGCATTCAACCAAGAAATTTTCAAAATTGGCATGGTGGTGGTCCCAATCTATAGTCTTGCATGGAACAGAACTCCAAATCCTGCAAAAGATCCTCGATTTCTATGTCAGTGCAGTGTTTCAAGCAGTTCCTATAAAAAGGAGAACAAGAAATTAGATGCACTAGTCAAAAGTACTCTTCATCGACTCCAAAACAAGAAGAAATTGAGTTAAATACTGCCTTTGCACTAAAACCGAAAGGCTCCACAATGCCGCTCATGTATGGCCTACCGAAGACGCATAAGGAGAACATACCATTACGACCTATTCTATCAATGATAGGCTCTCCAGTACATCCATTGGCTACCTTCCTCAATGAGCTTCTTGATCCAGCAGTCAAATCTATCTAAAATACCAGCATACGCAATGGCATCGACTTTTCAAGGGAATCCAAAATTTAACACGAGAATCTGATGATATTATGGTCTCCTTTGACGTCATTTCTCTGTTTACTAATGTCCCGTTGAATTAGCGACCAACCTACTATACAACAGCAAATTCAAATTTACTGCACTACGTAAAGAATCGTTTAAAGATCTGCTTCTCTTATGCGTGAAAGATGTACCTTTTCTTTAAATGGACATGTATACCAGGTATATAACAGGTATACTTCAAATGGATGTGGTCGCGATGGGGGCCCATTGGGACCAATACTTGCACAAGTAGTGAATGATGTACTCCCTGGAGAAATGAGCTCTCGAAAATACTCCAGTCACAGACCATCCATGATTCTACAGAAAGTATGTCGGTGACACGTTCGCAGTTTTTTCTCATGGTGGATCATCATACCAAACATTTATGGCCGCCCTCAATGCCTATCATCCTAACCTCCAATTCACGAGTGAAGAAGAAAGGAATGGCACATTGCCCTTTCTAGACGTGTTGGTCAACAGGCAAGATGACAGTTTCACTACAAGTGTTTATCGAAATTCTACGTACTCAGGATTACTGCTGAACTTAAACAGTCCCATGGAACTCATCTACAAGAAGGCCTTAATGAAGACTCGGCGTACTGCTCTTTCGCTATATCATCTCATGCGCATCTAGAAGTCGAGTTGAAAACTATTTAGTCGTTGCTCCTTGTTTCATTCGTCGATACATCGATGTTACCAAAAGAAGATTCTCACCAGTAAAAATCGAAGGCCCCCAAAAGAAAAGTCTTCTTGCAGCTGCCCTTCATCAACGACCCAACCACCAAGACAGCGAAGCAAAGGGTCCAGGCAGCAGTGGCTCACTCGGCACCAGCAGTTGCTGTTTTTTTTCTTCTCAAAATCGCGACATATTTGCTCTTCTGGTGGCAAGGATAAGATCTCAACATCTCACATCTGTGATATACAAGTATAAATGTAGCTATGATGCTACTTATGTTGATCACACAGCGAGATCCCTAGCTGAGTGCACAAAAGAACACATCCCCACTGGCATCCTACAAGGAAGAACTACTATGACAATCAACTCACATATAGGTCGTCCTTTGCAAGCCCACCCCATGCCCCCACCTGTCTTCCCAGTGATAGAGACAAAGCCACTGCAAGATTCGAGGTCCTAATGAGTTCTTCTAACTATAAAACCTTGCAAGTTTTAGAAGCAATATGTATCAAAAGACTTAACCCAGTTCTTTGTGCACAGAAGGACTTCTTTAATTTGAAATTTGTACTGTGATTGACTTTGGTAATATTTTTATTGTACTTTACTATTTATTTTTTACATTCAATTTTAGTAGTTTTTACCTTCTACTTTGTAAGTCATTTGGTAAAACTTTCATTGATTCTCGTCGTCAGCTTGAAACTGTATTGACACATTTCTTTGTAAACTTTAGCCATGAATTTTATTCACCCAACTCGTATGGAGCTCTCTAAAAGAGCACCAAGGAAAACAAATACACGTTGAATGATTTAGAGCGAACACGTCTTATTATGTTCATCCGGGCCATCTACCGATTTAACATCAACACACTTAGGAAATTTTGCGAAGCGAAAGTTGCAGTTCGGAATCAGTGCGGCTCCCTTAAATTTAGAGGATATTCCTGCGGTGTCGCTGCGTAGTAAGACGATATAATTATTGTAACTTCAGATCGTTCCAGTCATGAGCAGATTCTGAGTCAGGTCAAGTATCGCTCGGTTAAGTTCAATTTTAAAATCAATGAGCAAAAGTCAAAATACTTTAAGTCTCCTTATTGATTTCTTGGACTTTTCAGATCTGTTTCTGTTCCCCAAAACAGCTTCAAATTGCTCTTTGTTCATTCGGGTAATACGGACACTTTAGTCCAAATCTTTCAGACATGGCTCAGCCGTTGTATCATCTTCTTAAGAAAGATGTGCGTTGGAACTGGACTGAAGTTCGCACATATTCTTTTCGTTCGCTTCTAGATTTTATTGAGAAGGGTGTTATCGTTTGTTACGATATTATTCGTCCTCTTATCATCACAGCAGTTCCAAAGCATTGGCTTTGTTCTCTCCCACAATTTTGAGCAGTCAGGGATAGTTTGGTTGGGTAGTCGAGTTCTTACTCCCACTGAGCGTTATTACTCGAACATCAGCGGAAAGATCTGGCTCTGGTTGAAGCGGTGAAGTACTTCCATAAGTCCATTGCTATTAGATCTTTCACCATTTGGTCTGGTCACCAGACTCCAGTTTATTTGTAGACATACGTATGTTCCGGATCGCGCTTCTGCTCGTCTTCAGAGGTGGGCAATCACTCTCAGAGTATATATGATTACAGAGTAAATCATATTCCAGGAAAAGCTATGCATTTAGCTGACACATTGTCTCGTCTTTCTTCTTCTCAAGAGAAAGTGAATGCTCCGGTTGTTAACCTTTCTGAGATTTATCCGTTGTATGATTTTGACGGTGCTGACAGTTTGTTGAAACGTATCTCTTCCTCCAAGGAGCTAGATACGAAGAAACGCTACATCACTCCTATGGTTGACCCATGAATATTTCAAAACAGCTTATTCCATATTCGCAATCCAAAGAGGAATATTCGGTTAAAACGGTCTGATCAACTGGGGTCTTAAGGTTGTTCCTCGATGTCTTTTCATAAAGAAATTTTACAGATCCTTCATTTCATCCACTACGGTATTGTAAAGACTCTAAGGTTGGCGAGGCAGTCCATGCAAAGAGAAATTAATGCTTTTGTTTCCTCTTGCAGAATATGTCAGCGTCATTCTTGCGAGCATTCTCAGCCTGATATTATACCCTGAATTTTTTAGGTAGAGTTCATGTCGACATTGCTGCCTTCTTCCGAGAATTCAAATTCTTAGTCTCCGTCGATTCCTACTCCAATTGAGTAGATGAGCAAATGATCCCAGACTGTTCTAATCAGTGTTGCATCGTGGCCTTAAGGAAAACATGCAAATACGTTGGCCTCCCCAAATGCATCGTTACAGACAATTGAACCAGTTTTACTTCCTATTCGTTCAAGAATGTTCTGGCTGACAACTTCATTGAGTTCTTCAGGACCAATCCAAGTAATCATCAGTTTAATTTGTCGTGTTGAAAGGGTTATTCAGTAATTGATGATAGTTTGGATAAGGTTTAAGTCTTCACAAAGGAAACTACAGATCACCCCGTGATAAGTTTTTGTCCCAGTTACAACTCTTCTAATCTTGTCGATGGTTCGATTCCTTAACTCTTTGTTTTCCTGAAGAATCCGAGAACCATAGTCTCTGCTACGTATTCTGAGGCAGACCTTCCTTTCCTCGACCAGTCTCCTTTCGTTCGTCGTAAGAACAAACTTCCTTCGGAAACCGTTATTCAGAGACGTTTTGGTATGAATACTTCTGTTGATCAAGATGACCGATTGGTTCATTGTTTGGGTATGTCTGAGTTTATAAATAATATATACCTGATACCCCAGTTTAGGAGAATCCGGTTGTGCGGAATTTATTTGAATTAAATAACTGAAATTCTTATTATTTTTAATCATGAAAATATGGGAGTCAGCCCTAAATGTGCAGCAATATGGGTTTTACTTTCGGTCAGGCCGAATATAAAACACAAAAGTTCACTTATCTTTAGCCTGCCCAAAAATGAAACCCAGAGACTGATCTCGATCAGATTGGTGCCTGCCATTCTCTGCAATAGTTCAAATATTCTGTCCCCACTCGTGCACATATTGCCGGTGGATGAAATTTTGTTTATGTTAAATAAATTCTATTCTATACATTGACTTAGGAAGGGGGGGGCAAGAGGCAACACGCCCCGTGGTAACAATAAAACGTTACAAACTTTAGGACTATGCCAGCCCCACAATGGACCGGGTTTACTTATTGAGCTTACAGCGACCTATGTCCAGCCCGCCCTCGCAGATGCAATACTTTATAAGACCTATTATAAAGAATTCTATGGTCAGCACTAGAGAAAGCGTGGCCAGAAGGAAGCAAAAATCGATGCAATCTGTAGTATACAGTATAAGCTAGCAAGTTTGTGTCAGCGAAAAAAGATTGTGTCACTTACCGCTTTGCCGCCATCTTTGTTCTGCAATCCGCTTTTAACTTGTGTGCTCAAAAACATGATCAATAAATGCTCCGTTGGGTCCAATCCTATGCGACTTCTAAATTTCTCAATTTCCTTGCACTCGCCAGTGCGAAGTTGCGCTAAACATTTGATGATTGACCGGGGTGTTCCTTTGGTCACTGATTTGGGCTGCTCTTGTAGCTTTCTAATTCTCTTCGACCTCATTGCGCTCGGCACCACGTATTGGATGTCGATCCTTTAGAGATGTGATGCCAAAATAATCTTTCTATCGGTTGGGTGATTTTTTTTCATTTAATGAGGACAGACTGACAAGAGCACATTAATAGTGTTGAACCTGTAGGTATTCTATAAATATCAAGGTCGCGCATTGCTTCGAGACATTTACTTAGTGCAACAATTTCTGCTCGGAAACTGGAAGAGAAATGGCCATAGAGAAGGAGGTTGGTCAGGTAAACCTTAAAGGGATGGATCAAGATGACTTTCCGCCCTCCATGGTGGTTTCGTCAAAGTAAGGATGATATATATTCCTTTCATTACTAATTAGTGATAAACATACTTAGAGTAGAAAACGGATAGGATTCGGGCAACGAGGTTAGAGGTGGACCGCGAAGACTACTTGGAGGACCCCCACTGCGTGCCACCGGAGGACCCCCACTGCGTGTGCCTTGATCCGCCAGCGCTCCTGCCTCCCCGTCTCTGTCTAGCCCTCTACCAACATGTCCCGCGCTGACGCAATTGCGCTGGCGCAGCTGCGCACTGGTCATATGGCTCGCTCAACGCTTACCTCTTCCGGATTGGTAAATCGACTCCAAGCTAAACAACATGGAATGGCTTAAAGGTTCATTTAAGCGTGTTTTCACATTAAACAAACAGTTAACTAAGCCTCATGTTTAAATTCTTTTACAACAATTTGAACTTGTCTGTTTATTAGTAGCGTCGAATTCATTATGCACCGATGTAGTATCATATGTGTTGAAAACAGTTGTCTACTCAGGACTTTTGCGTTTGAGGAATTTTGTTTTAAAGTGTATCATTAAGTTGTTAATGCGTATTCTAAAATGCTATGATTATTGTTACCGGATAATAGTTTTCAGGCTTTTATTGTGATGCCTGAGCAAATAACAGTAAACGAGTTTGTTGAAGAAACCTTAGAAGACGTAAAATCACCCAACAATTCAAATTTTGTTGCTAAAATAGCAGCTTGTAGGCATACTGTTCATGACTTGGAGGAGGTATTTTTTAGTGATATTTAAATTTGTACTTTTTATTAACGTAGATAAAGATATATATATATATATTAAATAATGATATTAATTGTATGGTTGTATAATATAAGTATTAGGTTTTACGGGAAATCCTATACAGTGTTTTGTTGGAAAGTTTATTTGTGTTTTGATTTCTCAATTCTGCCTCTGGCTTATAATATATTTATAATATAAAAAAACGTAATTCGTAAATACGAATTCAAAAGTAATATACAGGAATAAATAAAATTAAAATCTGCAGTTTTTGCAAAATTTGATATATTGTCATAATGCATATCTCACTAACACTAGTAACAGTAACAGTGATAAATACATTTATATTAACAGTAACACTCAAAGTCAAGAGAGACCACTCAGTTTTATTAAAATTTTTACTAAACTAAAGCCTTTATAATTTCTGCCAAAGTATTTTTTATTTTTTATACTAGTATTAATATTATATAGGAATCATATATTATTTTATTGAATAGAGAATCTATTTTATCATCATGTAGCTACAAAGCTGATGCAGAGTTTCAAGATAAGCAATGGCCAATGAGCTTATCTTCTTGGAAGTAATCACCCGAAGAACTTGCAGAAGGTAGCTGTCATATCAGTTTTCATCAGCAGATAGCTTCATTAGCAACTGCTCCACATAGCAAAACATTTGAACCTTTCTTGGTTGAAACACTCTTGAAATTTGAATGGTAACCACAGCATACTTTCACCAGTAGTCATCCTTTGGTAAAGATAGGAAATGACATGCTCCATTACCAACTTAAAAAAAAATATCTCGAGTCTTATGCTTGCGAGGCAGAGAGGGCTCATCCAAACCCAGCAATTCCCGTGACTGTTCAACTTTCTCTTAGAAGGCATTAAAGCTAGTGTCACTTCGTAGACCTTTCAGTGTTTCTACAACCAGCATTGCAATATAGTGACCTTCAATATTGGACAGCTTGGGCGGTTGAAGGGTCTGTGACAACTTGTTGATATGCCTGAAAATAAGTACTGACAAATAGATTACAAACAGGAACTTGTGTCCTTGCATGATGGTATTGACACCCTGGATATGGGCTTTCATCTCATTCTTGACTTGGTGACAGTCTCCCATTATGTCAGCAGACTCATAATTCATCAGGATGCTGACCAACGATGCAGCATGCACCGTCCACCGAATTAGACACATTGTTTTCAGGCATGGTGTCTGTATCACTCTTCTCCTTAAGCTCCTTCAACATGGCTTTTTCTTGGGAGAAAACTTTACAAGTTTGATAATCTTGTAACAGCAATCCAAGCAGTCCTTCATGATGAGAGATCGCTTTACCGTGTCACTTACAGCAAGGTTCATTGCATGGCCAAAGCATTGCGTAAACAGAGCTCTTGGCTCCAGGTCTGACACATGGGCAGCTGCGCCAACCTTATTGCTAACCATCTACCCACAAGTAATGTGGTTGGAACTGGACCAACCAGACCAATGGCTACGCCCCTGTTTAAATGCTGCTGAGACATTGTATATATACAATGTCTTCATGTGATGCTGAACAGAAATTGTGAATTTGACAATATATTTGTTATATTTATAATTAGCAGTGGGTACCCGCATTGCTGGGCAATAGAATAGGGCACATGCCTAACGCTAACCCTAACCCTGCCCACCTTTTTAGTCACCTTGACCTCAATCCCAACCCCTTGATCTCACCCCCCTATGTTACTCACAGGTTTGAGGGGGTCACCCATGCAAAGTTTTAGGTTGCTGGCACCAATGGTCCGGCCACCCAGCCAGAATAAACAAACTCTGCCTGATATAAATAGCCATTTCACACCGGTTTTAGCCTCCTTGACCTCGACCCCGACAATAGAGGTTGACCTCGCCCCCCTATGTTACCCGCAGGTTTGAGGGCGTCACTCATGCAAAGTTTTGGGTCGCTGGCACCAATGGTCTGGCTTCCTTTTGCCCAAATCTGCCATTTCGCAGCATTTTTGCCTCCTTGACCTTTAGCCCAACCTTGGAGGTCGACCTTGTCCCCCATATGTTGCTCACAGGGCTGAGCGGATCATCCATACAAGGTTTCCAGTTGCTGGCATCAAAGGTCTGGCTGCTCACCCGGAACATACATATAGAAAACATGACAAATATATATATATAAGATTAGTATTATAAGATACAATTTTCACCACTAGTTGAATTTTAAATTCATGGAACAAAATCTAGATTTTGGTTATCTATTTCACTTGGACGAAATCTAAAAGATTTTGCAATTATGTTTTTTACTTTTAAAAATTGATGTTTTCAAATAGTCTTATTTTAAATTTGTCAAAATTTCTTTTATTACCCCATTTGAACTATATCCTACCATCTTTCTAATTCCTGGGCATTAATGAAATTATTCCATTTAAACTATTTAGAAATGTCTTCCATTGCTAGGTCACTGTATTGAAGTTCTATTTTTGGAAATGTGTATCAAAATAAATGTATATCATTATCAAAGTGGTTATGATAACCTAAACCACTATAGAACTTTTTTGGTATTCCAGTAATTGCAAGGTAATAATGTTATTCATATTTTTATTCATAAATCAGGATCCTGTGCCTTAACATCATTTCATAATAACAATTTTAAAGACAAAACTATCTGTAATTAAATATGTGGTGTAACAGAATTCCGCATAACAACTGTAATTCTGTTACAATCAATAATTGGTCATACAAGTGCCTACATAATAAAAATAAACTAATATATAATATATTTCATAACATAATAAAGCTTATAATTGGAATAAATGTTTTGATTTACTTATATATATATATATATATATTGCAATGAAATATATAATTATTAAATACTAACTATCCTATAAGGGCAATTACATATTAAAGTTGCACTATACTAAAATAATTCTTATCACTATAATTTAATTTCAATACACCATATTTTATTGTCATTTTAATCCCGTATGTTTGCAGTATTTAATTAAGGGCATTGAAACAGATGTTAAATATATTTACCTATTTTGTTAAATATTTGCCAAAATATAAGAAATTTGTATTGAAAGTATAGTAAAGCAAAAATTATTTTCATTTTCATATTTATAATTTTTAAAACATTAAGTTAAATTTTTAAATTCACTTCAATAAAAATGTCATTTAAATTATTTTTGTTTTACTAAATACTTAATCATAAACATCCTTCATTTTGGCACAAATTCGAAAATAGTGTGATTCTTGTAAAAAAAGTTTAATAAATATAACACATTTCTATTAACTTAAAAGTGTATATCAATAGAAATACTGAAATTGTAGTATTTTATGTGACAAAAGTATCGTTGTAAAAAGTAATGTTAATTAATTATAATGAAAGTATATGTTCAAATTTAATGTTATAGTTTGGATTACCATAAATAATTTATTACATGTGACTTGAAGATTAATTACTAATAAGTACATTTATGACACAATGAGTGAGGTCACAATCAAGCTTAAGAAGAGCTTAGTCTTAATCCACCAAAACATAAGAATTTTTGGATTATGCTTTTTCTTAAGCCCAATTGTGACCACACTCTTAAAAAGGTTTATATAGTTTTTACCAAAAATATGCTTCTCTCATTGAAATGCTCACATAATTAATGCTTCATGTTCAAGAAATTGTGAATAACTTGTTCAGCAATACTTTTTATGAAAAATTCATTTTCCTTTTCTTTGCAAAAAAATTATTTGCATTGAGAATAATTTAATGGCATATAAAAATTATGCTACTGGCAAATGAAAGACTTTAAAGCTTTTGAAACCTTGAATGTTTTATCAACATATTTTACTAAAATATAATCCTAAATATGTTAATTTTTTCATTGATATTTTCAAAAGAAAAAATGCATAAATTGATTAAGCATATTACATTATTTTTCAAATTAATTTATTATGAAATAATTAAATTGATTAATATAATTAATTTTATTTAACAATATCAAATGCTGCAGTGAATTATTTGATTTTTTAATTTGTATTACAAACCTTCTACATATATGTTGCATTAAATAAAATGTTACTATACATGGAAATAAGTTAATACTGTTTAATTGATAATTAACTATATAGGAACCTAACATATGTTTAACCTTTGCTTTTGTGTATATAAAGAATATTACAAAATGTACAATTTTACACTACTTTATAATTGAACATACTACATATATCACATAAATACAGGGTGCCCGCACATGTAATAGGAAAAATCCCAGGTGATCCCAGGTTTAAAAAAAATTTCCAGGTGATCACAGGTTTAACAAAAAAATCCCAGGTATCCAAAGAACCTTTATTATTCAATGAAATTATTCTCATACAAATATTTTTGAGTAGTACGTGTAATAGACTAATACAACAGAGATATGTTATCCAAAATGTATAATGTATTGAGTATAATATAATAGACAAATATAATCGAGAAATTTTCTAAATGTATGCTTTGCAAGACAGTCAATAACAGTATGTAATAGACATATACAACAGAGAAATTTTATGTATAGAGTATAATGTAATAAAGAAATTTTATTGAAAAAATAGACAAGACAGTCAATAACTATCTCATTTTCACAATGTTATTTATGTTTTTGAAGTAAATTTTGCATAGTTCTTGCAGTTGACCATCGATTTCTCATTTTCCTGCTGCTGTTGTTTTGATTCAACCATTACTGCAGTACATTTCGCCTGTAATTCATCGATTTGCTCACTGATTTTTTTTTTGCTTCCAGCAGACCACCACTTTGCCCAAAAGCATGTCTATATGCAGTCCGGGAGCCATGAACGGACTTTAACATTTCAGAAGTTATAGGAGCTGATGTAGGGCTACCAAGGAGGGAATAGTGTCCACCTTCCTAACAAGTTGTCGTTTGAGAGATCCAATTTCATAAGTTTTGGTGCAGTGTTGGCAGTCTGCAATACCTCAGGTATGAGTACACACGTAAAAATAGACTTCACCAGGCTTTCAAGTGATTCATATAGAAATGGAAACATGGGTTTCAAAGTCTAAAATTGAGTCAAAAAGGGTTCGAGAAGAACTGCAACCAATTTCTAAAAGTGAAGTTTGGACTCAAAACGTTTGCCATTGACAATGGACACCAAAGATGTAAAATTAGCATTAGTAGGTTTTGGTTTTATGTCTTTGATGTAGATGCATAGGGAAGACAACATTTGTTGGGCTCTTTAACATACCTTTAAATTCTCTGTCCACCGGATTTGGCAAAACTTTAACGGGAAAAGATCTGAGCCAGTTGTGTTACTGTAAATACCTCGACAAGCAGGGGAGTCCTTGAACAACTAATAAACAGAATGAAAGAAACTGTTGAGGTGCCACGCTGAAACCTAGAGAACCTTGGCTAATGGCAATGTTTCAAGACCAGCTTTGAACCCTGCTGTTAAAACACATGCACTTGAGCGTTTCAGAAATACTGAAGATAAATACCTCAAGGAAACCTGCTGCAACTTACAATCCCAAACATGTACCACCATGTCCATCTGACACTTTTGCGATATTAGGTTCAATGCTTCATCAAAACAGATAACAAAGAACTCACAATCAGATAAAGATAACATGAGAATTTTCTTGAAGAAAAGAGCCAATCCATAGGTCATGCAATAGGCTATTTTATCACATCCAAGGGAAAACTGATGTGCAACAGCACTGTCACCGACCATTGCACAGAACAGTTGATTCCAACCCTCCGCACCTCGATAAGAGTGATGACTGAACACACTTTTTAAACAACAAAATTTCAACCTTTGTTGTGTCTTTCTTAATGAACATAAGTAGAAGTTCCCAAGCGCTCGATGTGAATTATGCTGAAGCTGATGATGATGATGGGCGTTACCAGTACGCACGAGAGCATATTGGTTGTTGGGTAATTGGTTGATCTTTTCTTTCCATCTATTCCAGGTGTTGATCATTTCTCTTGGCCTTTTAAAGATGTTATCAGGAGCGGGATGTCTGTGAATAGCGGGGCATCTCAGAAGGATATGATCTGCCGTTTCGGACTCCCCATTACAGAGGTGGCAGGTGTCGTCCTCGGTTTTCTCGATCTTTTTCTCCCAGTAGCGTAGGTCTGGGTGGTGTACGCTTTTGAGTCTGCTGATGGTTACTTGCTCGCTTCTGGTTAGGTCTTTGTCGATAGAGGTTGTTCTGAATTGGTCTGCGTAATTTCCATATACCCTTCTCGTCCTAGTGTGTTCGATAGGCCTAGTGGCTGTGCTCCTTCTGATGGTAGCTCTAGCGGTTTCGAAATGCCAACCGATACCTGCTTGGTCGAGGTTACTGCCTATCGCTGCCATCTCGTCTGATTTGTCGTTAGCTGGGATGTTGCAGTGGCTAGGACACCAGTTTATATTGATGATGATGTTCTTGTCCTTCGCTTCCTTGAGGGTTTGCATGATATCGTTTTCTTCTTTTGTTGTTGTTGTACAGTAGGTCTCGTCAGGGGAGCCGGGACTCCCTCAGATACGAGTCCACCGACACGGATTCCTCTGAGAGGCCGTGCCGG
>JAUYWV010091377.1:7195-27680 GCA_032274565.1 Nematoplana nigrocapitula
GCCAATTTCCATAAACAGCGGCCGAGCATAGAATTAGAGTATACTCTAATTCTATGCGGCCGAGTCGCTTGGACGTCCATAGAGTTTCTCCTCACCCTCGCCTCTGCTGCCTACATCTGCATCTCCCCGGGTACCTGCATGGATGGGGGAGATAAGTCTGACCTCAACAAGATCGATGCCATCTCTCCCTCTCCCACACTCCTTCATCGTCTCAATCTGTCTGTCTGTGTGTCGCTAAGCAGTGGGGTGGAGGAAAAAAGACTAACGGCGGAATAGGGAACAGCATCGTTTATTCTTAACCTACTCCTCCCTTTCCTGCCATCTCGCCTGCTGTGATCCGAGCAAGAAGACGCGCTTTAAAAAGTGCACCAGCTTGACTAATTGCTTAACATCCTCTTCTTGCCAGAGAAACAAATGAAAAAGCAAAAGCAAAAATCTCCTATCGTACTTCTTTTATTTTTATTTTCCCACCATCCCATCCTGTCTCCTCGGGCGTTTTCATCTCGAGACACGAAGAGGTATTGAGCAAGGAGATCAAATACGAAAAGGCAACATTACACGATGGTAGCAATCCTAAGATTAAAGCGCTATAAAATATTTCTAGTCAAAACGGGGGTTTTGTCTGCCGTACATTTCATGGTATAACATTATATATGTTAACAACCCAACACATGAGCCTAGACACCCAGCCACTCACGTACCAATCTAATCTTACCTACCTACTGATGTACCTAATATAGCGCCCTATCCATTGTACTTCACATTATATACTCAGTCAACCACACGTTTAGCCTGTACGAGCTACCCACGTACGTACATGTGTACTAGAGCCTTGCGAATAATGAACGAATATTTTCGAATCGAATCGAATCGGCACGCAGAAATTAATCTGACTCTGTTGAAGTCTCAACCTCAGCTAGGCTGTTGTTTCATTCGTACCGTCCAGGACTGACCACTTTTTGCCAAACACATGCTTTAAAGCAGTGTTTAATTCGGAGGCTAAAAAGTGAATCGGGCCTGAACGTCCGCCGTCAGGTCGGAACTTTCCCCACAGGGACGCGCGTACCACGCTGGCTTGCGTGGCTCAACCAGTTTAGGCTCGCGGGAAAGTTGTGGTGAACTGCAGCACTTCTATCGGATATAGAAATCCGCCCGGGGGCGCTTGTAGTGACTATGGCTGCTCGCTTACAAGTTTAACCTGTTGGTATTTGTTTTAATGTACTAACATGTGAATGAGAGACATCTGTTAGTATATTAGATTATTTCAATAAAAAAACAGATAATTAATTCTCACATACAATAATTATACTGCACTAGTAGACGATACATGCATTATTTTCAAAATGACCAGATTCGATTCGATTCGCGAATCTAAACTCGATTCAAAATTTAAAATTGTCAATTCGCAAGGCACTACTGTGTACCTAATTTACCTATCTAACCATATGATTTTTTAATTACAGACTTAACTATTAATATACCTAACTTTCCACTACCTATGTACCGAACATAAATTAATTGAGTTTACCTATGTACCTGATAGTACCTACACAATCAATACATATTAACAAACCTATCCATACCCATCCAGCCGCATGAATGCTTTGTCAACTTTTAAAACCACCTAACTTACTTAATCTCGTACCTACCTGCATTTGCATGTATCTGACATTATCGAGTTACCCACGTGTAACAACCTAACGACCTAGCTTCCTACAAATCTTTCCATCAATTTTGTCTGAAGAAGCCACAAGGTATTCTGTTTTTCGTTCACTCACTTAATCGCTGTATCAATTTGTTCCAAGTCGACCAACTGTTTCTTTCCCTTCGGCCCGCTGTCCTCCACAAGTTCGGTAGCTCGACGACAAATATCCAGAGCTCGTCGGGCGTCCCCGGATACGGCGGCCACTTTTCGAGCGGCCAATTCAACGGCTTTTTCCTGATCAAATACACCACACAGAAGTTGTTGAACAATCTAACTAGGAACTCTCTAACTCACTGTCCTAGATATTTCTCTACTTTAGGTATTTTCGTTCCGCGTGACTCGGAGTGACTCTGTTTCTAAACAAATGACGCTTCAGAGGATTGCAAAAGAGTAAGTGCCATTTAAACTATTCGCAGAGGCTATCTATGTAGACAGGCCATTTCACCTGTAAATAGGTACAATTTTCAAAACGTAGGGATATTAGTTTAATTGATCATTCGAAGCGGACTATAATATTCATCTGTTATATTAACCCTATCCATAACGGGGGGGGGGCGATTCAGCCCCCCCCCTGTTTTATTTTTGCTGCCATTGTCATTTGAAAAATCGCGTCAATTCCAGCTTTCATGACTTTTCCTAACTTTATGTTTAACAACTTTTAACAATACTTTCACCGTTGTTACCCCCACAGGGAGTCTGTTATAGACCTCTAAAGTAGGTGACCCCCATATTTTTTAGTTCATTTATTTATAAGTGAAAACAACAAAATGTTTCCTTGGGCGCGAATTCTATTTCATTGCTAATACACAGTGAACCACCAACACGCACTATAATATTCAGACACTCGGTACTTTATTATATAGTTAATTATTTCGATTAAAATTGAAAAATTGAAACTTTTTAAAACTTTTTTCGATGTACTTTAAAAATTAAATTAGCTGTAACTATTTTATTTTTCTATAAAAATAAATTTTATATGCAAAGTCATCTGTAGATCATCTTAATTTATTTAGGTGCAAATTTTCCTGGCCGCGTTAAATAGCCCGGTATGGATATAGGGTTAAGGTGAGCAGTGTGTTGTGGATGTTGAGTTGCTTCCTCGTTTCGATGCACAATCTCATTCTCTTGGCATCTAGTGACTGGGAGACATTAGTCGATTTTATATCTTTTCTTTGGCATATTGTCAAGAATTGCAATCACCATGTCAAGTTTACAATTTCATGATGTAATTCAATTTCAAAGTCTGCATGTATAATTATTAGTTAACAAATGAATCACTCGTTTAAGAACAATAATCTGAAAAACAAATGATTCTTCATCTTTATTAATGATTGATTTTTCTGGAATAATGCTGCAGTCTGTTTGTTGATTAGATTATTTACAAATGTGGCACATTTTGTTTTAATCAGTATAATGGAAATTTGGAGATTTTTGCGTATATGTGTAGCAACAAAGCGATCAATAAATCAATAATGGGAAATGCAATATGACTGCGTGGTCAGTGGTGATTTCACTGCGACGTAAGGTGTTCTTTATCTCTACGAAATTTTATGAAAATTGGGGGTCGACTGAGGTTGGTGGGTTCGAGTCCCTGCTCGGGCTATAATAAATTTCCCTCGTCCCTGCTTGACAGCTGTGTCAATCGAATGCTTAGCGACCCGAAAGGGTTCGTTTGGTTTGATGCCGGATCTTATACAGGTGGCGCTGGGGACCGTGAGACTAGCCTTTAATGTACTATCAAATCATTATATATGATTTCCAAAACATACTACTTCTAGTAGTATGCAAATAGGAAATGACACAATTATTTGGGCTGTACAATACAACAAAATTTTACGGTTCAGTGATGAATATACTGTAGAGAGGACATTACTCAGAGTGTTTAATGCATCTCGTGATATTTTCAAGACTGTGTAATTCAAAATGACATTATCTTGCATGATTTCAGTGCAAGTACTTTCGTGGTTGTGCAATTTTTAATTTATTATACATGCACTGAATTCATATGTGCGTTTTTATAAAGAAATTAAAAAAAGAGTGTAGTTCGACTGTTTATAACTTCAACATAATTATATATCAAATCCCAAATTTACGCCGACGTCAGACAGCAACCTTCGCTTGTCACTCTTTTCGGCTGCTTGAGCTGAGAAAGAAGCCGTGTACCCGAGAAACCGAATGTTATATGGTTTGAGCAGAAACATGTACTGCATTTAGAGAACACGATCTAACACAAGGCTACCTCTGACATCACCTGCAGGAGAAAGGTGATTGATTTTACGTTGGCAGTTGTCACTGGCAACTCTCCGCGGCATGTTTTCATAAAGCCATTTCGCTGTTTCATTTGATCTTGCGCTGCAATTGAGAGTTTAGTATTTTCTCGAAAAGGATGCTTAAATGCGGCATTTACTTTCGCTAGATACAAGAACGTTGCTGTGGCTTTGAACGCTGCTGGCAAGTTTGTAGGCCTTCATACTTCTATAGGGATAATTGTATTTATTTCATTCTTTAACCCGTACAACTTTGTCGCACATGCCTAAAAGATTGTTTGAATTCTTTGGTTTCGTAATTACTGCGTCTCACGTCTCATTACAGGCTTTTGGATGGTAATTGATATTTTCTGCAGTAAATCAGTCTCATTGTTGTGTTTTATGGAAACGCAAGTAGCAAACTCTCTTAATCGACGCCGCCCAAAATTACATATATGATTTAACAGTTGTAATATTCGTATTAATAAAGTTAAAACCAGTGTCATCCGGAATCCTATTATTAGAAAAGTTTTAATTTATATTTGACAACTAATCATAAAGAAATAAAAGGAGTAAAAATCCTTAGAAGCGAGAAAACACAGTATACAATAATATGGAAGCAGAGCAGAAAGCCAAAAATTAAGGGATTACCAGTGAATAAGTAAAAAAACAACACTATTGGAAACTTAAAAAACCCAGTTATTTCGACAAGCAGTCTTGTGAAGTAGTCCCAGTGCTACAAACGAGACAGGTTGTGAAAAACCACTGCCGGATAGACAAATAAAACCCATATATTTAGTACTAATATAGAAAAACTCAGATTAAAAAAAAAGTCACTCGAAACATTTAATAATTATCTCTGGTGTAATGGAAAACATTTTTGACAAGCATAGACGACTAACCACATATGTAGAATTATCTGCTATACAAAAGTAATTAAAATTGCGCGCTTACACAAAAATATTGAACATTATAGAATTTCATTAACAATACCGGTATTCATACTATATATACAGCCTTTAACATAGTGAGAATATGTTATTGTGTAAAAACAAAAAGTAAACTAGAGGTCACCAACTGGCAGATCTTGCTGGTCACCAGACTAGAATTACATTATCTGTGATTAGGTTCAGTAAATGAAAAAAAACAAGAATCAATAAAAACAATTGTGAACCACTGAACACGGTGAACAATTAAATCTAACAAGACATGTACTGTTTTTTTTTTTGTTTTTTTTTGTTTTTTTCTTTCTAACAACTTTTAGTGTGTAAAAATGAAATAGAATTCCTTGAAAAAACAATTTATTAACACTTTGAAATTTAATAGTTATTTATGCACTCACGGAAGATTTTTATATATTCTCATCGCGGGAGGCATTTCTCAAGGGAGAGAACAGAAAATCTCCCAAGGTAGCATCCATAATTTTATTTCATAGTTAAGATAATTCGTTAAATTAATGAATTAATTAAGGATACCTTTTTTATTATGACTCGTGCAGTATTTGGATTTTATAAAAATCAATAATTCGAACTTTGATCGACATGTTATTATTTAGTGTTTCCTGATCAGTTCATAAATCACGTAATTGTAGATTTCGATGAAGTTAGAAAAAAAGAGTTTTTCGTTAAACTTAAATCGGAGAGGCTTGGGTTATGAAGAATTGCATTACGGAAACTTGATTTTGCTGTGCTGAAATACCTACAAAGTCTACAAAAAGTATGCACCATCAAATTTGTGGGTGTATTTTGTGTTAACAAAAAATATTTGAAGGTGTATCTCAATAACAAGATCAACGAATGCGTGCTACACATGGATTGGTTAAAAAATAAAAAGAGTTATCTACCGAAGAAATCGCAGTTGTTAGACTTGGATCACATCGAGAATTTCATTTACGTTACCAGAGAAAACAGCGACAGTCGTATAGCCCTGCATGGTCTCAAGCGAATTAATGAACTAGCAAATCTTATACCTTTGCATACATACTGCACAGCGACAAGATGAAAATTATATAATTTTTGTTTGAAAATCAAAGACTGATCAGAAAGGCAGTGGTTTCTATATAATCGTTTCTGGATCTCATGTCAATTATATCGAAAAGTATATATAGAGGCATTCGAGAAAAAGAAATGTGTTTCTTTCGACGAATTGATGAAAATGGCAATGGGACAATGCGACAATATGGGATAAAATCCATGTGAAACTGCTGTTTGATGACGTACTGTAACTAAAAGGATCAGATCGCGATGCAGTCGTAGATGAATACATTCAAGTTAGCAAGAAAAGCATAATGGAGATATCTGAAACGTTCAACCGAAAAGAGCCGATGATTGTGAAGAATGCTGATGAAGGAAATTCTAAGACTACGATTTAGAATATTACAGTTCAAAATTGTGTCAACATTGTATTTCGATGCTTGACTGACTTTAGTAGTGCATATGTTTCGGAATTAATCAGAAAATTATAAACATATTTGTTGCAATTATGCTTATTTTCATCTAATAATTCAAAACTCGTAAGGACTCCTTTGCCTCCGCTATGAAAGAAAAAAATGTTACAATTTATAGCTGTGAGTTGTTATACTGGTATTATTCATATTAAACGCATGCAAATAGTAGGTATTTAGCACTTTTAAAATTCTGAAAACCCGCGCTTCGTCAGAAAAGAAAATCGTGCAAATATTCTTCTAAGGCTACACTAATCATGCCGCTGAAAAAAGACAAAAGTCACCTAATGACTGTTTTTGCTAGCCTACTCGTTTTCCTAATCTGCTCGCCATTGGCGTCTTTCTGCGTTATATTAACCTGAAGCCCTCTCTAATGAGGTTTCCCCGCGCGTACACTGTACTGTCGACTAAGTAGGATACTATAGCTACTACTACTACTGCTCAGCGTAGCCTTCGCTCGCCAGGCGACGTGTTAGTAATTATTTCCACCAATCACTGTTGCTAACTGATTTCGTGCAGCGGAAACGGTTGCTAGGACGAAATAATAAAAGATTTTTCTGCTTATAAGAATAGGATGCATGTGATTTTTCGAGAAATGACTTAGCGCGATTCCGCCGACACTCCCCGCCGAGCACGAGCAGTTTTGTTTTTTCACTACTCTCTATCTGGTTATACTACTGCAAAGCATCTGACGGTAAGTGAAATTAATGTTCTCGAGAATGCAAATTTTATTTTCGTTCAATTCGGTTGCACGAATTTATTGAAAGGACTGTTTTTTGGGGAAGATCTAACTAGCGGTAAAACAGTACCTTTCCTTGGAAGCTGTAATTAAACACTCGAAAAGATCATACAATATTTGTCATATGTTAATCGGCCATTGGGAATTGGGTATTACGTAAGAAATTAATAGTTAGTCTGCTAGTTAGCTTGCTCACAAGTAGACTAAGAATTTTATTCGATTTCTCTATTGTGTCATCTAACCTTCCAGTTTGCAAATTAACATTGCGTGAATTTCAAATCGATAAAAACTGTCAAGAATTGATGAATTTAGTTCCTTTCAGAGACTGATTTATGAGAGCATTTACCGCAGTTTATTCATTTCATGTTCGCCGACGATAATAGCATCCCTGAAGACCTGCTTGAGCTTTTATTAGAATATGACGGAGCGCCACTTGAAGAATGTAGTGAGGAGACGAATGGTGATGACGACTGGCGCTTTGGAGAAGAAAGCGAAGAAAGTGTGAATATCTTGAAGAAGAAACAGCTATTTCATAACACGGCTATAAGAAGGTCCTTTATGTGGCTAAGAAGATCCTTTATGTGGCTAAGAAGATCCTTTATGTGGCTAAGAAGATCCTTTATGTGTCTAAGAAGATCCTTTATGTGGCTAAGAAGATCCTTTATGTGGCTAAGAAGGTCCTTTATGTGGCTAAGGAGATCCTTTATGTGGCTAAGAAGATCCTTTATGTGGCTAAGAAGATCCTTTATGTGGCTAAGAAGATTCTTTATGTGGCTAAGAAGATCCTGTATGTGTTGCGGCTTTGGAAAGATTGGGTTACTGGAAAAGATCTACGGCTGAAATTATCTACAAAGAAAGTGCCAACCTGCTCGTTTGAACAAATGTCTCCAGCAGAAGAGATGTCAAACTGGGTGACTTACTTTCTACTCGAACTTAGGAACCGGAAAAATAAAGATACCGCGCCCTTTCTTATTTGGAGTTTATCTTATTCCTACAGACTCACTGTCACATCCACGAATGGCTTTACAAGTTTCTTCACGAGCGGCGATTTTCAGCAATCAAAAATGCTTTAATAAAGGCTATTTTTCGTTTTTAGATTTTTAGGTTTTATATGGGTTATTGAAAAAATTCTGTCAACATATTAAATTACATTTAATCTTCTACTAAAAACATACGATCGAATAAATTAAATTTACTCTTCTGTTAATAGAAGGCTAAATGGAATTGGGAAAAATCTGGAAAATTAATCTTGTGAACTGAACAACAGAGAAATCGAATAATTTTTTAGAAACGTTTCGCATATCAGAATGAAATTGAAATATAAACTCATATATTTTAAAGTAAACCAGTGATGACACCTTTTTGTTAATTTGCTCGAAAGTATATATACAGTAGAAATAGAAATTTCAAGACAATTCTTTAAGTCGCATACGGAAAATAAATAGAGAGACAAGCTGATACCAAACAAGGAATGGTAACCTGTTTCGACAGTTCAACAGTCATTATCAAACCAAATGTTTTTAATTATTTCGGCTATAACCTGTCATATACATTAAAACTATTAGGAGAACACTTTTAGAAAGAAGGAAGGACCGTTATCAGTTAAAGAAACATTGACTGATGGGCTCTGCACTCGTATCTCCACCGCCTCGTGGATCGCCATTTGCAAGCCATCGTATCCCGAGCGGATCAACTCGAACTGGTGCTCAATCCCCGAGCATGCCGTACAATCCAGGAGATACACGAGGCCAAATGATAAGTCACACGAGGAGGTCCCACCTCAGACGTAAAAGAATAAACGACATTTGATCTTAATGACATATGAGTCCGGTCCCTGATAGCAAAATAGGAGCCAAGTTTCATTGGTGTAAATGGCATCACCCTGAGGGAATTCAATCCAAGCAATCGTTTCAAAAGCTTGGCAAGGTTCAATGAAGGGAGACCAAGAAAAGGTAGAGAGAAAACATGAGAATCAGAGAGACGAAGGTAGGGTAAGAACGAAATGAAACCTTATTGGAGACAAATATAGAAATAATGGAGAGAATGAAATGTATCGGATACCCGCATGATTTACAAATAATTTTATCAATGTATTAACCTCATTATGGAAAATCAATTAAGAAGAAGACACCCTAAATGCTCTATCAAAAACAGTTAATTAAATTAGGTTTCCAAGAAACAGGAAAGAAAAATGAGAGTCATGTCTTAATGGATATGTTTACTGGAAACAGGGAAATATGAAAACAACAGAATGAGAGTCTAAAATGCTCGGGGAATGAACACCGCAGATCAGGTTGATCCACTAGGCACGTGATGGCTTGGAGATGACGATCCATGAGGCGGTAGAGATTCGAGTGCGGAGTACATCTCTCTATGTTTCTTTGACTAATAACGGTGCTTCAATTTTTCTAAAAAATTTTCCTCTTAACAGTTTAAATGCAATTGTTCATGTTTTTGCTTCATTGTCTGATGGCAAGTTGTAGCCGTATTGTTGCAAACTTTGGCTTGATAATAACTGTTGAACTGCTGTGGAAACTGGTTGCCATTCCAAGCTTCTTTTCCTAATGCCGACTCTTTATCTGTAATGGTTTTATTTTTATAAGAATTTCACTTATTTATTTTGCTATTCAATTCCATAAAGGAGTGTTCAATGTCCTTGTATAATACCAGCGTTTACACACACAGTCGATAAAATCAGCTTCCAACCACCGACTGTGTAGTATAAGGCATTGAGTGCAAAGCAAACAAAGAACAGGCAATCTGATGCTGAGATATACGGAATTGGAAAAGGCAGCTGGATGACCAACTATGTGCTATTGAAAAAGAGAAGGTGAATATGGCCGAGAAGGCTGCAGAACTCTTAAAAGTCAAGCCGAAGCTATTAAGCGTCTTAAAACTTTATTACTACAGTATATATGTTTTCCATGTTTTTCATGAATTTTCATAATTAGAGGTGCAAATTGATGACTGTAAGTGGTAGTTGAAGGCCAATACATTTAAAAAGTCATTGAACATTTACATACAGTATATGGTTAGAGCTAAAGGTGTGAAAATTTTATTTTTAAACTTCTCCGGAAATACCTCTTAGATTTCTCCTGGATTTCCTGGATATATCTCCTGGGATTTACAGTAAAACTGTCAAGGTTTCCAATATTCATCATATGCGTCGTCAGGGTGACATAGTAACAAGATCTTGAAACGTATAATTGACTACAGTATATCCAAGCAAATAATATAAAATTACAGTGCCTTACCCTATCCATACCGGGGGGGGGGGGGGAGGAGGGGCGAATCCCCTGTTTTATTTTTGCTGTCATTGGAAAAATCGCGTGATCTCCATCTTTCATGACTTTTCCTAACTTTATGTTTAACAACTTTTAATAATATTTTCATCTTTGTTACCCCCACAGGGTGTCTGCGATAGGCCTCTAAAGTAGGTGACCCCCATATATTTTAGTTCATCTAATTATAAGTGAAAACAACAAAATGTTTCCTTGAGGGGTGGATAAGAGTGAATTCTATTTAATTGGTAATACACAATGAACCACCAACACGCGCTATAATATTCAGACTCTCGGTACTTTATTATATAGTTAATTATTTCGATTAAAATTGAAAAATTGAAAAAATAAATTTTCACTTTTTCGATATACTTTAAAAATTAAATTAGCTGTAACTTTTTTATTAAAAAAATTTATATGCAAAGTCATCTGTAGATCATCTTGATTTAGGTGCCACTTTTCATCACTATAGTAAACTCCTAAAGTAGATTTCAATAGGGGGGGGGCGAATCAGCCCCCCGGTACCTAGCTGCGTTAAATAGCCAGGTATGGATAGGGTTAATTCTTCGGTTAAAATTCTTGCATCATGTTGGCCTCTGTATTGATGATTGATCTTAGGTAGATAAAATTCTTGACCTCTTCAAAGTGCTGTCCATTCAGGTTAAAACCATTATAATCAGTTCTGTTTTTGTCGATAAGCGTAATATGAGGGCGAATAGTGAAGTTGAATTTGCATATATACTTACCTGTATGTATATAGAGAAAATGGGTTTTCCAATTCATTTGATACAACTCCTAGTGTCCCTTTATACAAACCAGGAAGCGGCAGGCCGAACGACTCATGGTCTCTCAAACTGGTTTTCAATTGGACAAGGAGTACGTCAAGGTTGCATTATGAGTCCATCGTTATACAACCTTTACAGCGAAGATATTATGAGAGGCACGCTGAATGGGAAAGACTTTGGTATCAAGATTGGTGGAACAAAAAGAAATAATCTCAGATTTGCAGATGATACCACATTAATTGCCTGAGGTCATGAAGAATTAATATGAATGCTTGAAACAACTAGGAAGGAAAGTGAAGAACGTGGACTTTTAATACATATAAAAAAGACGAAGATCATGGTTATAGACAAAACAGAACAGCCAAAAGAGATTTCGTACTGGATAATGACAAAATCTGAGAAGTTGAGGAATTTATTTTTCTGGGATCTCTAATATTCTTGAAGGTGGCAGTTCGTTGGAGATTAAGAGGAGGTTAGGCATGGGGCGTTCTGCTGTTCAGCATAAACTTAAAAGTTAGACTTATTCACACAACAGCATTCTCAATTGCCACTTATGGTTGAGAGTCTTGGGCTATGAGTGCCAAAGAAAGAAACAATTAAAGATATAACCCACTGTAAAAAATAGTTTTATTTCTGACGTTTCGAGCCACAACTACGACTCGCATTCCGTGAAGAGGACCCTCCTCCACATGATTTTGGATGAATGTCAGCCTGGCGCGTCTAAAGTTAGAAAGGATCAGTTGGACAGAGAGAGAGAGAGTTTCAAATGAAATGATCCGTAATTGCCAGAAAAGGTGGATGGTCATGTACTACGCCATGACTACTTTCTGAAAAAAGTGACTGAGGGACAACTACAAGGGAAGAGAGGAAGAGGAGACGGAGAAAAGGGGTGCTGGACGATCTACAGGAGGGAAGACCGTACGCTGCTCGGAAGCGGTTAGTCCAGGACAGAAGGAAATGGTGTGACTGAAACCTGCATTCTGGCAGAGAACCAAATAAACATATTCTACTTGGCAGTCTTTGCAAGCCACCTAAGATATTTTTTATATTTTTTTTCATTCTATATGAAACGGGTTTCTATTATTCAATTTCGCTGTCATATTTTCATGTGTCACTTTCTTAATTATTTGGCCACTACATCTCGAAGGGTCCGTGCTGAAATTCAATGAAGCAAATTTGTGGACGCTCATTATTAGAATTTGGGTACAACTCTCGCGTATTTATTCGTGCCGATCAGGAAACATCGGATTCTCTTTTTTTGTATTTTCTGCAGCTTGATACACTGTTTTCAATTGTTATTTTTCATGAACTCGGGAAAATATTAAGATTAGAGTTTGAATAGACCTATTTATTGTGCATCTATCTCGATATTCCAATGACACAAATGTGTATGTAAATATAATCGATATCATCCAATAACAATACTGGACAAAGCAAAACAAAAAAAATAAATTTGCACTTTTAATTTCGGATAAAGGACTTAATATGGGAAGCAGTTATCAAAAAAGGAAATTATATACTGGATACGTCATTTTCTCCATAATGATCATTTTTGCTTATTTCAATTTGTTGGTAATTGAAACCTCTTTCACTATCGGCAATTTGCAGTATTAACAGGACTTGAAAACAAGGTGCGATAACGCTTTATGTTAAATTTAACCTTACAGGAATGATAATATAAATAGAATAGTTGGGGAAAATGTATTTTGGTAAAGTCTTTCCAGGGCCCACTGTTATTCTTGTCTGACACGCATTTTGATAAAGACTACTGTCAGTGAAATTTTAAACTACAATTAATAAACAAAATAAAGTAAGAACAATTAGAATCTCTAGAGAAACCAAATAAATGTTGTAAATATAGGAAATGTATAAAATGTCGAAAAGTGTAGTATAGCTTGTTAAAACATATATTTTCATTTTCGTACAAACTTTTCGTATTTAAAATTTCATATTTTATTATTTTGTATTTAATTTTGCCTATATATTTCTTTGTAAAGAATTTATTGTAATTTTACATTGCATCATTGTAATATTTTCAGTGTGGTAGAAGTTGTTCACCAGTCGATGTGTGCAACAATCAGAATGATCTAATTTTCAGACACAACGCACAGATTTTCTCAGTTATCGATATTGAGTAGGAATCATAGTGAGGTATAATCTTCATTGTGGAATATTGATTATAAATATTTTTATCTCATTACGCATATTGATATGCCGCCACATAAATGACAGAACATCTCAATCTGAACGGAAACTTTGGTTAAACGAATTTCACTCTACATTCCTAACGCCTAATGCATATTTACAATTAGCTATTATTCTATAAATTTATGTTATCCGTATGTTATCACTTCTTTACTACTTTCACTCGTTTGTCATTCTGTACAAAACACAATTTTTATTTTGACACTTCTGCACAACTACCCTTTCAATTGTAATTTAAGTAAACTGACTTCAACTTGTTAATGAAAATGTAAAACATTATATAGTATTCTTCCAGTCCTCTGATATTTAAAATTTTACCCGACTAAAATGCAAGGGAAATTTTCGGCCACGTTTAATTATTCGCGTTATTGTTTTTATTAGGAGTTTCCGGTTTCCAGCTACAGAAAAATAAGACACATTATTCCCAACAGAGGACACACAAATACTATTTTTTCTTATATTTAGATTAGGATGATGCCAGATTTGTGTCCAAGACAGGTTGAAGTATTTTTAGGGTCACGTAGACCCCGGGGAGCAGTGCTATATACGCTATACGTAGGATCGTCCCAGATGACACGATATTTGTATGGCACTCTGAAAAGTTGCAGTGAATAATAATAATTAATAATTGTTTACCCGTTGATACTCTTATAGTTAACGTGGTTGTTGGTTTGGATAGGAATATATACACTATATGTGTATGGTGTCTGTGTTTGATGAAGAGACGATTTTCAAACGACATAGTGAGAAATGGGATAAGACAAAAATATGAGGAATTTAGCATGAATCCAGACATAAACATCGCCCCCTTTTTACGATAGCAGTCATGACGTGAGCGAGAGAGTAGGCACTAACTTTGATGTAGTCGGGTAAGTGAGAATTATTAGGACATAACTTTTTATAATAGCTATCTCCGGTTAGTGAAACAAAAGAAGACCTCAGATCACGAAGGAAGACATTTGTTTTGGAAATACAGAACAAGCGTATTCCAATAACACATCAGGAAAAGAAACGGCTCTACGTAGTCAGATAGTTAGCGTTGGACGTCAAGTTGGGATGGAATTTAGAATAATCTTGTGCCGTATGATGATGTCCTTACCTTTCGCAATAAGGAGTTGCTTTCTCATTTGTCGATTTGGCTGCACTTAACTGTCACATGTCGTGGCTTACTTGGATTGGGTTGACCGATACGCTCAGCCTGACTTTACTCAGAAGGATAGCCGCCCGTACGTCCTACTTACTTTATATTTGGATAGCGTCTTCTTCTACTTCTTCCTGTAGTTTCATAGTGGGAGAAGAGCTAGGAGTTACTCGAGCAGTCTCCCCAGGAACTGGATGAGTGCGGCATCATTGCTGAATATATCCTGACGCGAGGGTTGGGGGCCCCAGACGATTCGTCTCCAGTGGGCTGCACCGTCGTCCTCGCAATCTAGCAAACCGAATATTTCTTCACCCTGGGATCGTTTTCAATTCTCGGAGCGCTGACCATTTTTATGTATATCTGACTTGGTGAAAAATCTTCTTCTCAAAGTAGGTGTTAGCCCTTCAAGAGCTAAAATGAAAACTCCTGTACGTAGGGGGGGGGGGAGGTCCTCAATTTTAGTTTATGATTCAGTTCTCCAAAGGCGTGTGTCAGGGCATTTCTGAGGTGAAGGCCGTGTTGTCTCTTTCCAATATATTCAAACGTTTTTAAGGCGTTATTATCTGCTCCAAAACAGTTTGAGCATAACCTAAGGTCGTGCAGATTGCCATTTTAATTATGTTTGCACTGATTGTTTCAGTCAAAATGTCATTCTAAAGGTGAAATTAAAATAGAAAAAAGTGTAATAAAATAAAATTAATAATAGAAAAATCTTATCTCAAATTTTTAAGCAGGTGATTCTCATTGCAGCAAAGTCATCTTGTACCGTAAAATAACCCCAAACATCCTGTGAAGCTTTCACACACCTTGCAGAGGTGAACAAACGTATATCAAGTCAGATGTGTTGGAAAAACCCTGTGTTCTCATGGATGCAAAGCCGTCTAAAATTCTATGCTCGAGAACAAAAGCAATCCCACCGAGCATTAATAACGTGTTTCCCATTTGTGTTCTCTTCCGGAATATTGTACTCGGAGAGCATATCTCTGAAATTTGTACTTTTACTGTACAGTATGTATGGCGACAGTAATTCCATATATTGTAACAAAGTTTCTATAAAATATTCACATGCCATAAATTATTTGAGAATACATGAAGGGAAATAGAGCATATTTGATGTTGACCCACAGCAATATAGCGACTTTGCATCGATAATTATATTTCCTATATAAAGCACAATGTCGCACACTGTGCAGTGGGAATTCTTTTTTATTAACTTTATAAAAACTATTTTTTAACAAATTCTACGATAACTTTAAACTGAGAATCAAAATAGGAACATGTTTTATTTAAAAAAAAAAAACTCTAGTGGTAGATAAATTCTGTTGCTTTAGAGATTAATGACAATATTCGAACAGTTTGTTATATGAAGTACTTTGTTGGAATTCTGCTCAGATCTAGTGGTTAAATTCGTTGTTTTCCGTGAATTTCGTTCATAGTACAAACATTGAAGGCTATACTAATTCCCCTAGCATTGATTTTGCGAAAACGAAGTTACTAAGTGTTATTTGAAAATTCAAACTTGTGGAAAATATTACGTCGAATAAATGACTATAAATAAAATCAAAAGCTTTTGATACAATTTCACATCTACTGTACGTCTTCTAAAAATGCTACGCAGTCTCAATTTCCCAACTGACTTCACCCTAGGGATTTACTCCTATTTGAATAACAGAAGTCAATAAGTACTGTTCAATAATGTCACTAGTACAAGCGTGCCTGTGACTAGCGGTGTCCCTCAGAGATCAATACTCTGTTTTTACTTTTTTACTTCATTCTGTACACCTCTAGACTACTCAACAATGAAAACACTACAAAATACGCCGACGATACTACAATTGTTGCCCAGGCACCGAGAACGCTGCTGAAAGCACGAGATACCTACAGTCTACACTGGATGAAGTTCAGCATTTTTGTACAGAGGCCAAATTAAAATTAAACATCCAAAAGTCTAAACTCCTACTTATCCGCAAGAACAACTCCTAGAATATTGATCAGATAAAACTGCCTGGAGTAGAGACTGTCAACCGCATCAAAATTCTCGGCGTGACTTTCACCGCTGACCTAAAATGGGACCTGCATATGGAAGATATTCTACGTAAGGCCAATCAAAGAATGTACGCGTTGCGATTAATACGGAAAACGTGTAATGACTCAACATTTCTCCAACGCACTTACAATGCTATAATAAGAAGCCTTTTTGAGTACGCTTCCCCTCTGTTCGTCCATCTCTCTACTCAATTAGACAAACCAAATCGCCTCTTTGACTAAGAGATGCCACAGGATTATTCAAGGTGCATCCTGTCAATGCGAGAACTTTCACAATATTTCTCAACATCGACTTGGCGCAGCTGTTAAACTACTATCAGCAGAGCAGCACCAAGATCACCCTCTTCACACAATCATCCCCCATCGCCTCCCTCGAAGTGCCCATTTCTTTATTGAATTGTTTTATCCCTTTCACAGTATGTGACTCTGTTTTTATCATATCGTTTTTGTTCCTCTCACGCATCTTTTGGACAGTAATCATCTATATACAGTATGTTATCCCCATGCACCATAATATTGTGAGTTTGTATTCATCATATCCTCTATGCTTAAGTTAGCACGTTTATCAGTGGTTTCCTTGAAATCGTCATTTTCTCTCCTATTTTTAATGAGATAATTATGATTGAAAGAACATCTTCTCCATCGACCCATTAATCAACAGTAGCAGGACGGAGACGAGTCATATGTGCGCCTATGCTGCGTTATGCGTATTTAGTTTGAGGAAGGTCTGGATGAGTAGACAATGTTAATTGCTATGAGTGTCTCTGAGAGATCCGCCTGCACAGGTAATTCACTGTGATAAGACAACAAAATCGCGGAGACAATATACCCTTTCACAGTTTCACCCTACCTCTACATGTGCAAAATGCTTTCGGTATTAAAATTCAACAGAGACGTACGTGACTGCGGGTTGACAAGTTAACTAACTGCTATCAGGAGCACGTGTAAAATCGCTGTATTGTAATGTACAATGTATTGAGTAACTGTGATCGCCGAGATAAGAGATTGTGCAGTTCACGGGGGGTGAAAGTGGAGACGCCCAGTAAGAAGAGTGTGCTCATGAAACATCTATGGTATGCTCAAAGTTCACATATGTCGATCATGTGTGTGACAGTACGACATGGAGAAATGCTGCTATATGGTAAATTACTTAACTATGGGGGCGGATTTTGTGCTTTCAGGAAGCAGTACAGTATTCTTATCAAGTTGAATTTTAACACAATCATCCGTTGAATCATTCTATTTTATATATTTTATATTTTTACCACGATGATTTGGGCTCAACTAGCCATCAACCTCGAGTGAATCAGTGTACAGCATTATAACCGCTACACATATAGTAATTCAATATGAAATATTGATCCTGCGAAGTGAATTTGCGTAGAGGATTGGTCGAATTAAAATTTGAATTATTGTCCCTGTATTGTTTCCCGCACTCTGGGGGTTTGCAATTACAGCATTTTTTTCTGCATGTAGCCGTTTTTGAAAAGTAATACTTTTCAATGCATGGACAACTTTTCAATGCACGGAAACTTTATGTATGTATAGAGATATTATTTACCTTTGAATTATTCCATACCGCATAACAGACGTCTTCGTAAATTTGAATATTGTCGGTCGATATTGACAATCGTTTGCTCATCCAGCTACTTAATATTAGAATTATACCAGGAGCGATAATGGTTCTTGGAATACAATCTGAATTTGCAGAAAAAAATTGTGTTCACTATATTTAAAAAAATCCTTTTCAATACTCGGACATTTATTTTTCGAGGGAGCGCTATGCTGAGATCTACGGTAAATATGTTATAAATAACCGACAAAAAAAGGAGTGAATAACAGAAATAAATAAATAAAAAGGAAACGATGAAATATTATAGAATTTACAAAAAAAAATATCAAAGAAGAGAGATTCCTGCTATAGACAAGCTATGTGAGAGATATGATCATACTGTATATAAGAAACTCCCAAAGTGGATCACTAGTAGGCTACTACAAAATGAATTAAAGAAAAAACTGAAAAGGAAAAGTGCTATGAGTGCTATGTGGTTTAGAGGAACATTTAAAACATATGATTGTAAACTGTAGGAAATACGACACAATTCGAAAAGGTACAACATTGGTTTCAATATATTCAACATAATCGACATAAGAAGGATGAATGATAGTAAATAAAATTATCTAAAATTGCAGATTCCGTTACTGAAATGCATCGTAGAAAGAGACTTATTTGACTGCAGACCATGGTGGTCTCCTCTTACCAGGATTGCCTCCCACACTCCTTCCTTCCTCTGTATGAGCTTTTGGTTAATTATTTTCTTTTCTTTTTCTGTCCCGCTTCCTGACTTCTTATACCCTGTTTTTTTCCTTTTAGAGTGCCACTTCAAAGACAAAACTTTAAACCTTTTCCGCATATCTAATGCAATAAAGAACCATTCAATGGAAGTGATAACACGTATATACTACTTGCTGGTAGAGAATTCACCCATTTGTTAATTTGGCATATGGCCACTAAGCAGAACCAAAATGCTTCTGTAGGGCAATATACAAAATGATTAAATGAATGTAGATCCATAAGTTTGAGGTGATTTTCTGCTTTCAGGAGAATATAATTAGTAATTACAAACACTGAAAACGATGCTCGGTTTGTGTATGATTTCCACTCGGTGTGCTTATATTTCAATTTCCCTCCTGAAGGCGTCGTGCCTTCACCTCGCTTTTCATGACAATCCAGCTTTATTCGACATTCAATGGATCACTGTAGGACTTATCCGAAGATTTGCACTGCAAAATAAAATTATTCCTCTATTTTGCAAATGTTATTCCTCCACGCGCGTTACTTTTATAACATAAGATTTTTCAAATGATACCGGCGGCAGTTTACTTTTTTCGTGTCAAAACATAATGAAAGAGGTATTTTCTATCACTTGTCAGCTTATTTATTATAAATAACTTGTAGGCTCTTATTTTTAAAAGTAGAATATGCGTGAACTTAGTTCTATTTGATATTTTTACTGTATTGTCTAAAAATGTTGACTACAATATATGTCTGATTTTCTTAAGATGACAATAGTATTATCATACTGTTTTCAATTTAGTACATAGTAAATTTAAGGATATTGTAATTACTAATTATATTAAATTGTAGTAATAGAATTTGCAATATTTTACCAAAAGATAATAATTTGTTTTAATAATTCATTGTTACGAGAGATTAATCTACCCGCGTCTTTTTAACATTTTTCGGTGAAAGTTAAAAAAATTTAAAAGTGAGTTATGACAATATATATAACATATTTTTTGCATTTAGCATTTTCTATAATGTTTAGCATTATATTTATTACATTTACGGTTTTTGTTATTGAATTTAATACACTATCAACAAAACTTCATTTTTTAATTTATGTTCTTTTGCACACAGGACAGGTTCCCCTTCAAGTACAGTGCTTGTCTTGTGGCTGTGCTATTAACGCACGTACCACTACCAAGTTGTATAAATCAATTATGTAGTGTAAATTGGTACAGAAAATGCAGCAACTATTTATATATTAATTATAATACATTGTTATTTTTTATTGTGACACATTTAAAAAATAGTCAGGACCTCACTCTTCACTTTCAGTCTTCAGTAATCACTAATCAGTAAGTTTAAAAATATTAGTATTACCAACACTGCAACATATATATGATATGAACTATTTATTAACCATGCAGATAGATAATAATCAAGCCATTCAAGGGATATAAAAATCGGTATCATGGACATGGACATGGTCATAGATGGTAAATTTTGACGCTTTTTCGGTAGTTCCCCCACATTTTTTTACAGTAAACAACTCAATTCATTTTGTTGACCCGATAAACCTCGCCGCCACAAACCTTGTGGAGGTGATG
>JAUYWV010091378.1:0-20045 GCA_032274565.1 Nematoplana nigrocapitula
GTTTCTCGGTTTCTGAGGATGGTCGACCCCCAGTGGATGGCCTGAGGCGGAAACCGGCAGCCGCAACGACGACGACGACGACGACCTCCACCACTCGACCATCTCTTTTCGCCACCCTACACAAATCAGCTAGACTAATGAGGTCGGCCGATTGTCTCCTGTCGATCCCGGCCGGACACCACAAGACGATGTGCTCCACATATTCCTGCTCCTCTTCGCACCGTCTGCAGTGCTCCTCCGTCTGGAGTCCGATGCGTTGTCGGTATGCCGTCAGTTCCAGCGAGTGCCCAGTTTTTTTAGTTACAATTGTATATTACTTTCAAACAATTTATTTTTATTTATCTATCTTGATTTTCCTTTTTCTTTTAAAATTAAATAATTTTCATTGGGTATTTTATCATTTAAATTCTATTTTTTAAATATTATTTATATTTTATAATTCACATCCACAGGAGGATATTAAACATATTCCCAAAAGTTCGCTCAGGCATTAAAATTAAAAAAAATTCATAGGTCTTGAAAGTCTTTTTTGAAAAATGATTTAAAACGTAAACTCACCCACCGTATATAAAAAGTTACTCTTGTTGTTTAAAATGGTCAATTGCGCTTTTTTATGCACCATTCATTATGCCAATTGGTTTAAATGCTTGTTGATGATATGTTGAGTAATCAAAACTGGTTGTAATGGTAATTAATACAGGTTCATCTTGAGCTTTGGCTATCATTGTTTACCTCGTATTAGTTATTCAAATGTGTCAAATATGAAATACTTTTGTTAGCAAACGTATATACATTATTGTGAATTTGATATTTTTAACTTTTAGGGAATTGAGAAAACGTTATATCAATTCAACGGTTAGGCAGTCAGAATTAGAAGAAGTTTACATATTAGAGCATCTTATAGAAAATAGATTACCAAGCACTATACTATTGGACAACATGAATAGCACAGCTGCAAAGTATACAATATGAAATAAATATAAAGAAAGCAAAAATAATGCGGATCACGAAATCGGGCAATGATAAGATGATTGTATAATAAAGATAGGGAACAAGTTAAACTGGGAAACGAAAATTCAAACAAATGAACACTGAACTCAGAAGAGAAACAGAGAAAGCACGTGACAGGTGGTGGAGAGATATTCAGTATGGGAGACCATTGAAGAGTTAGAAAAGAAAGGTCAAACTGACATGATGTATTGCAAAATAATAAGAGAAGCTACGACAAACCGAGGTCTTACATTTAAGATTTCTACAATAAACAAACAACAGAAACCTACACAACAACCAAGAAATTAGAATTAAAAAGCGAAGAGGAAATAGACGACGATTCTAGCGGACCTGCAATTCTTCAAGATGAAGTTTAAGAAACAATAAAGCATCTAAAGATTAGCAAAGCAGAAGGTTCAGATGGTATACCAGCATAATTAATAAAGGCAACTTTAGGCGTAACAATTCAAAAACTTACAGAAATTTGTAACAATATGTATAAAGGGAAATGGGCAAACGACTTCTACAAAACAACAATGATACCACTAAAGGAGAAACCTAACGCAAAAGAATGTCTAGTGATCATCGTACTATCAGTCTAATATTCCTCACATCGAAAATAATGTTACGAATCCTGACAAGAAGAATAGAAGCCATATCAAGATATTTCATAGGAGAAAATCAATTTGGCTTCAAGAAGGTTTGTGGTACGAGGGAAGCAATTGGAACACTCACTTGTAGTGAGAAGCATCGAATTTGACAATCATCTATACATATGTTACATAGACTTTGAGAAAGCGTTCAACAGAGTCAACTGGAAAATTCTAATAGATACACTGAAACTTATCGGAATATACTGGAGGGACAGAAGACTTTTCCAAGATCTATATATGAATCAAACTACTTTCATCATAACCAGCAATGATTAGACAAGGATTACGACAAGGATGTCCTTTATCTCCACTGTTATTTTCAATATTTACAGAAAGAATGCTAATTGAAGCACTGGATCATATAGAAAAATGAATAAAAGTAGGGAGTGAACTCATAAAGATATAAGATTCACAGATGATTAATCATTGACGACTACACACACTACTGGACAACATAAATAGCACCGCTGCAAAATACAATATGAAAATAAATATAAAAAAAGCAAAAATACTGCGGATCTTGAAATCGGAATGTGATAAGATTTTCTATGTTCATTATTGTTTTATAGATTAACATTTGATCAATAAACGTTTCTTAACTGATCCAAGAAAGTGATAAGAAAAATATAGAAGGATTTGAAATGTGGATACGGAGACGAATGCAGAAGATATCATGGCAGGATCGGAAAACCAACGAAGAAGTATTATAGAAGAGATAAAAGGAAGACGTAATTTACTTCAGACTATATTGAAACGAAAGAAGAACTGGATAGGTCACATCTTACGAAAAGATAATCTAATAAAAACACAATCATCGAAGGACGATTTCGTAGAAAACGTGGACAAGGAAAGCCAAGAAAAGACCTGTTATCAGAATTAAATACAGATTCATATAAGAATCTAAAAGATAAAGCAGAAAATCGAACGGAGTGGAGTTAATGGATGCCATAAACGTGAACCTGCGTGACAAAAGCAGAGCACTTGACAGGTACATTGTAGATTTATATAGATATATAAGACAATCTCTACTAACTTTTGGTTCCGAAAGCTCGCACATCACACAAGGAAAGCCTGCCTACAGATCCGGGTGAATAGGAGATTTGTAAATATCGACCGGTCTGCTCGCAATTGACGGCGAATTTTTCCACATCGACCAGGGACAAAGTATACCATTGTTTTATTTGGGCACAGCGTACATAAATCTCTGATTGGCTATTGGCGACTGAAAATCGGATCATGTTATCTCTAAACGCCACCCGATTGGGCGGAGTGTGAATGATGACCTTGGACAACTGGAAGATTCCGCCCAGAGCCACTCGCCACCAGATGGAGCGTGCTTGGGCATCGGCTGTTGAACTGCAGGTGGTCACATTGCCGTCCACCGCGTATTCGGATCGCCCTGTTCCGTTGGCGTGCGTGCTACTCTGATCTGCCGGATTGCCGACGAGCGATATTTCTGGAAAGAGTCCATGCATGGTTGACTTCAAGGTAGATTCTAAGGTATATTTATGAATCAGTATTGTATTTTTCAAATTTTCATCTTCATTTTCCTGTTAAATGTTTTAAAGCGACTAGAGTAGAAGGAATCACTTTCCCATGGAAGTTGTGTGTCAATATATATGGAGAACGAGACAGTGGCCAAGAGACTGGTGATGCCGAGGAGTATTCGTCCCCCTCCCAAAGAAAGGAAACCTCAAAGGAATGCGCAAACCGTCGCACTATCAACCTAATAATGCACGTAATCAATGTGCTTCTCAAGATCATTGTTGCTAAGCTCCAAAAATATCACAATGCAGAAGAGATCGGTGAGGAGCAGGTATAGATTTCGTGAAGTAGAGAGGCACAAGAGAACAGATCACGAACATCAGAGTGATCATCGATAAGTACAAAGAATACAAACATGCAAGAAATGCGCTTTCCCGAACATATCATAATGCTCCTCGCTCAGCTCTATCAAATCCAAATGGCCACCGTCAGAACCTCCTGCGAATCATCGGAGCTCTTTCACATTGGTCGTGGAGTAAGGCGAGCTGTGCGATGTGTGTGTGTGTCGTTTCTTCGTTTCGATGCACTCTCATTCTCTTGACAGCCCGTGACTGGGAGCCATTAGTTGATTATATTTCCTTTGTCATTTTGTCGCAAATTATAATCACTATGTTACTATATAATTTGAATGTAATTCAATATACAAGCCTACATATATACAAGTATATTCATTAGAGTCGGCTATATGTTTTATGATTAAGTTAAGTACAAACGGGGCAAATTTTGTTTGAGTCAGTGACAAGTTAAACGATAGGCGCGTGCACTGTTTGTTCATTATATTCACAAAATTTAATATCCACTGAAAGTAGAAAACATTATCTAAAAGAGAGCAGTTGCGGAACTTTGGAATAAAAAGTAACTATTTAATCCGTTCGTCTGTGTATGTGTGTGTGTTCAAATTCTCAGAAAATTCGGTCCAATTGTTTCGGAGAAGGATAGAAACGCACATACTGTACATACATAGCTAGCAAACAATCAGACATCAACACGAATTCGAACATCCTGATCGTCGCTTGTAATCATTTATCAGACTGGGAATTAATAAATGCATACAATATACACCAAAGTACAACTACAATGCACACAAGTACTCATCATTACCTTGTTCACAAACTGCCGAATAAATTACCGATAACAGCAGCAGCTGGACACGCCATAATAACATTCTTCTGTCTATAATTTGGGAAATTCTAATATACCAGACGTCTGATTTTCAATTTTAACACATTTTATTTCACCAAATTATGTAAATCTAATGAAACACGAGAGCGTTACTATATAATTCACTCGTCAAATAATGTATTCCTTTATAGAGAACTTTTCATGCTAATTACGGAAGCCTGTTTTCCGCCACTTTGCTTTGGGAGTTCTATGCACCCTGGCACGTCTGCAAATAATACCAGGATATTATATCACAGAATAAACTATTGATGCAAATCATCAAATTGAAATGTGATTCAGCAGCGCGACACTCGAACAAAACAGTTTGTTTAGGGAATGTGGAAGAATTTTTTGAAAATTTTGTGTCGTTTGCATATAGCTATTTTGTGTCTGTCTATCTGTCTACAGTATATATATGTTCCATATCTCCTCCTAGGATAGAGGACTTGCAAAAGTGAAACTTGGCAGAAATAAAAATAGTTAGACGATATAAATAATCATTAATCACATGTTACTTAATCAAACATTTTCAAAGGATTAATCGAATGGTCTCAAATAAAATAATTCCATCTGTCCATCCACTGAATCAAGAATGAAGAAGAATCAAAATTTGTTCGCCTTGATTATATTCACACCAAGTTTCAACGAAAACCAATTGCAAATTCCTAAGGAAATCGATTATTAACATAATATAGGTGTGACATGCACTTGCCATAACGCATCTGAAAATGCTATAATACAAATGACCATAGAGTAATGATTAATTGAGGCTCGTCTCTAAGATGGTTGCTAGGGAAACTCGTCATTGAAATATTTGAAAAGGCAGTTTTAAAAAACTGGTTGGTTAAAATATTTTTTTCTTCTGTAAATCATTCCTACTATTTGCAGATCTCTGAAAAATAATTATTCCGTAACTTTGTAATATAATTTAATAAATCAATCGTATTTTAGTAATTGTTTAGAAACTTACACTATCTGTTTTTTTTACCATTTAAACAGGGATAAAGGTCTGATAATAAGTAGAAGTGAGATTTGTTGTAGCGCTTTTGGATGCAATAATAAAGTAGGAATCAATAGCAAAGAATTCCGAGATGTAAAAATACGATTTCACTGTTTACCAAATTACATATATTGAAATCTTTATAATTATATCATTTTTTTAATAATAGCGTGTGTATGCATATATAATATAGAGCCGGAGAAAATCATTGAACACGTTTGATAAACTTCTTTTATAACTTTTCACATTTTTAAACACTTGCATATTTGTCAATATATCTGCAGTATTACATTTGCTGTTTCTATATAATAAACAATCTTTATAGATAAGTCAATCTGTATGTCTGTCCGTTTGAGGTTGCCGCCCAGACCGTTGATCCAACGGACCCGAAAGTTTGCATGAGTGACCCCTCAACTCTGCGGGTAACATAGAGGGGGGGCGAGGTCGACCTTCGAGGTCGGGGTCAAGGTCAAGGGGTCAGGAGGCTAAAATATAGCGTTAAATCTATTGACAGTGCGAGCGCTGACAAACCAGCCAATCAGAGGCCGTGCAGGCGAAGCTGTGTGCAACGTGTCGCTTGCTCTCACCACTCTCAAAGTCTCAACACCTCGCGCCGCACTGTCAATAGCACAGTAATTTCCTCCCGGGCAACGTACTGTTTGAAACATCAATCCTTGACGCTACAGTAAAAAATATAGGAATGATCATCTCACCACCAAAAAAATCTAAGCTTTCTAAAAAGACCAGTAGTGGGCGCTCTGCCTCAAGAAGACGTGAAGTTGAAACTCCCCAGCTGCGAGAGGCACGTCTTGATAGTGACCGCGCGAGACATCAGGCCAGCCGTGAGGTTGAAACTCCCCAGCAGCGAGAGGCACGTCTTGATAGTGACCGCGCGAGACATCAGGCCAGCCGTGAGGTTGAAACTCCCCAGCAGCAACAGGCACGTCTTGATCGTAACCTTGTGAGAAATCAGGCCAACAGGAATGCCGAGGCTCCTCAACAGCGGCAGGATCGACTGTCCACTGATGTGCTGCGTCGTACAGCCATACCTGGAGGAGCAGCCGCTTTTACAATCAAACCTGTGGAAGCTCTAAACTACAGACCCGAGATCAATTACTCCAACCATGCCAGCGTGATTATCAGTCCCATGACAACAGTCACCATGCCAGCGTGATTATCAGTCCCATGACAACAGTCACCATGCCAGCGTGATTATCAGTCCCATGACAATAGTCAGCCAACACTGCACTGCAATGAAGTTTCAAAATGAGCCTCCCGGACTGTGCTATTCTTCTGGCAAGGTAAAAACAATGACATCCCAAGACTCACTATATCACACTAAAAAAATTTGACGATATTTAAAAAAAATAATAACGGCATATGGACACAATATAACAGCTATTATGGCGTTACATAGCACCAATATGACATTAATATGCTGTTATATTGTAGACGGCAAAAATAACAGCACAATGTAACAGCATTACAACAGCAAAATCAGAAATACTATTTCAATAATTAATATAACACAAAGTATAACGGCATACCTCTTAAGTTTTCATGAAATGCCGTTATATTGGTCTTAATATATTTAATATGTACTCAACCCGAACCCCATTCTAATTCATTTCTCCCTTCCTTCCCAAGGTTCAACTTCCTGTCCTGCCATCCCATCCGGAATCCGCTCAAGCGACTTTTGACAGAAAACTCCCCTCGAGCAAAACACTTCAGGCAAAATATTCGATCGTACAACTCCTGCTTTGCACTCACCGTATTTACGGCAAATGATGCAAGGGAACAAGAGTTCTCACCCACCTTCAAGGTGCAGGGCATCATCTACCACTCGGTTACTTCCCTCCATCCAGGTCCTGGACAACAGCCCCGATTTCTCCAGGTCTATTTCACTTGTGACAAGAATGCCCAGGCCCCTCTGCGACAGTCCCACTTTCCTCAGACTGATCCTACTGTGGTGCTTGAACTGACGGAGTTACTGCTCCAGCATCACGCTTATGTGAGAAGTCAGAAGACAGCCATGGAGAAGCTGACCGGTCCCGACATGAGAGTGGTCATAAGGGCAGTCAAGATGCCCTAGGGCGTTACAATACTTCAGCAGCGGATGATACGGCTGCCATCATGTCAGGAGACTCAACCTCCTCGAGAGATATTGTCCTGACCCAGAGGGATGGAAACCTTTGCAACATCAAGGACACCAACAAGGCCTACGACTGCCTGCAGTACCCCTTTAACTTTTTGAATAGGCAGGACGGCTACCACTTCTCTATCCCGCTCCACAATCGACAGAGTAAAGTCTCTTCTATGCAGTTCTACTCTTGCCACCTCATGCCCCGCCATGAGGACAACAACGTCTTGCTTCGCTTTGGAGACCTGCTCAGCCAGTTCATCGTTGACATGTATATCAAGATTGAGTCGGAGCGGCTGGCATTCATCCACACCCACCAGAAGGAATTGCGGGCCGATACATATATCCATCTCCAGGATGCTATTCCACAAGACGGCGGGATGGCCAATACAGGCCAGCTGATCATTCTGCCATCCTCATGCATGGGTAGTCCTCGCTACATGCACGAGCGCACTCAAGATGCCATGACCTACGTCAGGAAATTTGGCAATGCGGACCTGTTCATCACATTCACTTGCAATCCTTAGTGGCAGGACATTCGTTCCAACCTCCTTCCCAACCAGGAGCGGAGACACCGTCACGACATTGTGTCCTGGGTCTTTCACCTCAAGGTAGTTCGCCTCATGTCGTTGATCAAGAAGCTAAGAGTTTTCGGTCCAGTTCGATGTGACATGTACACCATCGAGTGGTAAGACCGCGGCTTGCCCCACGCCCAAATTCTCATATGGCTGGCGGACAAACTGAGGCCTAATGACGTGGACAGGTTCATTTGCGCAGAGTTTCCAGATGCCTCTCAGGATACCGACATGTTCCGAATCATCACATCACACATAATCCATGGTCCATGTGGCACACTGAATCTCCAGTCCCCATGAATGAAGGATGGGAAATGCTCCAAGAGCTACCCTCGGCAGTTAATCAATGAGACGCAGACGGGCAATGATGGTTATCCCGTATACCGCCGTCTGAAGCCAGGAGGTGGGGGATTCACAACCACCCTGAGAATGAGGGGCCACTCGGAGCCGGTGGTAGTGGACAACAAGTGGGTTGATCCGTACTGTCCGTTACTCTCAAAGATGTTTGACGCACACATCAATGTCGAATCTTGCCAGAGCATTAAGTCCATCAAGTACGTCTGCAAATATGTCAACAAGGGATCAGACATGGTCATGTTTGGGTTGGAGGACAAATCCAGGGACGAGGTGGCTCAATACCAGACTGGCCGTTATGTGTCCACCTCGGAGGCAGCGTGGCGCATCTTTGGGTTTCCAATTCATGAGCGCAACCCAACTGGGGTCCACCTGGCCGTCCATCTGGAGAACGGACAGCGTGTGTGCTTCACAGAGGCCATAGCGGCAGCAACCTTGGCCAATCCCAAAGATACCACCCTCACCGCCTTCTTCAACCTCTGTCGAGAGGACCCATTTGCCAAGACGATCAAATATGCAAATGTTCCCTCCTACTACACCTGGAATGTAACTGGCAGGAAGTGGTCTAGGAGGATGCATGGTGTACCAGTTCCTGGAGCAGACGGAATCAGGAAGGCCGATGTCTTGAGCCGAGTTTACACCGTGCACCCAAAAAAATCAGGAGTGCTACTATCTCCGCATGCTTCTCCATGAGATCTACGGTCCCACTTCCTTCCTGGACCTGAAAACCTTCAACGGCCAGGTGTATGCCACATGCCAAGCTGCCTGTCAGGCCCGAGGTCTCCTTGAAGATGATTCGCACTGGGATGCGACCCTGGAAGAAGCTTCGGTCTGCAGATCACCCCGCCACATCAGGAGCCCTTTTGCCGTCATGCTCACGGCCAGCCACATGTCAGACCCTGGGGCTCTTTGGACAAAGTACAGGGATTCTATAGCGGATGACTTCCTGCACCAGGAGAGGGAAGTGGCCAGGAATCCAGAACTGGAATTTAACGACTCGGTCTACAACCTGGCTCTGGTGGCTCTCGAGGACCTGGTGTACAACATGGGAGGAAATCCCCTGGGCCGCTACATCTTACCCTCTCCTCAGCGTGACACCCTGCATCCCTTCCAGACGGAACTGGTCAGGGACACCAGCTATAGCCTGAACAGTTTTAAGAAATAGGTCGACGAGAACAAAGCCAAGCTCCTGGTTGAGCAGCGTGCTGTCTACAACCTCCTGGTCGACCAGATAGAGCACAATGTGGGGGCCCTGTTCTTTTTGGATGCGCCTGGTGGCACGGGCAAGACCTTTGTTCTTAACCTCATCCTTGCCCGGGTGAGGAGGAAAAAGTGCATTGCCATGGCTGTGACCTCTTCAGGGATTGCCGCCACCCTGCTGTCAGGTGGGCGCACAGCCCACTCTGCCTTCAAGCTCCCTCTCGACATGGCTGTGAATGAAAACCTCACCTGCAATATTTCGCTCTCATCTGGAGCTGGCACGCTGCTCCAGGAGTGCAGGCTAATCATCTGGGACGAGTGCACTATGTCGCACAAGCGATCTTATGAAGCCCTCGACCGCACCCTCAGTGACCTTCGCAAGAACAACACCCTCATGGGTAGGGTTACTGTGGTGCTGGTAGGAAACTTCAGGCAGGCCCTCCCCGTCATTCCAAAAGGCACCCGGGCTGATGAGCTCCAGGTCTGCCTCAAGGCCTCACCCTTGTGGCAAAATGTCAGGCGCTTAGAGCTGCGCACTAACATTCGGACCATCCTCTATGGCGACACAAGTGCAGGACAGTTTGCCCACAATCTGCAGCTTGGTGATGGAAAGGCGCCATGTGGGGTGGATAGCAAAATTGACCTGTCTGTCATTGCCAATGTGGTCCAGTCCCCGCAAGAGCTGGGGCAGCGGGAGTTCGCCGACATCGGCACCAATTTTCCCAACTTCGCATGGCTCTGCGAGAGAGTCATCCTGGCTTCAAGAAATGACTACGTCAATACCATCAACCACCTCCCCCTTTAAAGGGTGTCGGGAGAGTCCCGCACATACCAGTCAATTGACAGTATCACCGATGTGGAAAATACAGTTAATTAGCCGGTGGAGTTCTTGAACTCCCTCAATCCCCCCGGAACTCCTCCGCATCTCCTTCACCTCAAGGTCGGCGACCCGATCATGCTGCTACGGAACTTGGAGCCCCCAAGCATGTGCAACGGCACTCGGCTTAAGGTCAAGCAGCTGATGAGCAACTGCATCGAAGCCTTCATATTGACAGCGTGCGTCAAGGGAGAGGATGACTTTATTCCCAGAATACCCATCAACATTTGCCCTTGGAATTTAAGAGGCTTCGGCTCCTGGTGAGGCTCTGCTTTGCCATGTCAATCAATAAGAGCCAGGGCCAGTCCCTCAGGGTCGTAGGGGTGAACGTCACGAGCCCATGCTTCTTCCATGAACAACTCTATGTCGCCTGTTCAAGGACTAGCACCCGGGAAAACCTGTATGTGTACGACCCAGATGGAAGATCAGAAAATGTTATCTACCACGAAGCCCTCAGGCAGTTCTTCAATGCATAACATTTTTCTCGGTTTTGTCATTTGTTAGAAAATAAACAGTTTTTGGAAAATAAAACGAGCAGTGTTTCATAATTCAACCTTGCTGGTAATATAGGCCAGGTTTTTGTTTTGATTGCTGGCTTGGTTTGGGCTTGGGCCGGGTTCCCAGGGTTGGCCTATAGGAGAAGCCGTAGGAATTTGAATTCCGACTGATGCAATGCTAAATCAATGATCTACTGTATATAGTTGTAGTTGGAGAAAAAAATTGAAAATACTTTTACTAATAATCGATACTACAGAACTGAGTTTGAATGCTATATCAGTATATTATAGAATGTCGAAATGGAATCTGGCAGCTGTAGTATGTATTGGTTATGTTTTTTGTTAAGTTTCTTTGTTTGTTGTTAAGTCAAGCGATGGTAACGAGTAGTACTTTGATGCATCATGGCTTTCCAAAAACAGATTCATTTGCAAAATTAATTACAAAGCAAGAAGCTTTCATTTCCTCCCGGGCAATGCCGGGTATACCAGCTAGTACATTATATGCTTCGTACTGAATATAAAAGAGTATACTGTATGTGTGGCAGAAAATGACCGGAAAAGACATATCGACGGCTGAAGAACACGGCAAATTTCTTTCTCTAGCCGATTTACTGGGTATACCACGTTCTCATGCAAGGAAAATAGTAACTTCGGGATGGGTAGCAAAGAAATAGTTAGGCGGACCTTAGAGAATTGAAGGCATATCATTGAGAAATGCCTTTCAGTTGTTGTTGTTGTTGTTGTTGTACTCAAATCGTCAATTAAACAAATTCTTCCTGACTTGGGCCATGCTTATGACGAAGATGCTGCCAGATAAAGAGGAGTAAACATGACTCAATACGCGAAATACCATCTTGGTGCAAGCTGTAGCAGAGTCTTGGGTTGTCATTAACTTAGCTAAATGCTCTGGAATTTTTTCGAGATATATGTAAACATTCCAATCTAAATCTATTAATAAAGATGACATATTTTAATGCAGACATATAATAATTTATATTTTGTGTTCTGTTTTGTTGTATTTTCAATTATGCTAAACTTTTGCGTTAATAAAGTTTTCTCATAATTAATATTTTAGTTTCTTGAAAGCTATATATTCAAACTTTTTGAATGTCCTAATAAGAAATAAGAATGCGGTAATTTAAAAATTGTGTGTGAAATACTGTAGCTTGTGAACTGCTGTGAACTAGCATAATTGGAAGATGAGGATATACCCTAATAAATCCTGCTCTGGTAGGTGACAGATACAAACAAAGCTAACAGCCAGATGGGTGAATTATACAAATATAAACAATTTGAGACTTTCAAACTTACAAATTTAACCAGGGACAATCGAGGCTTTGGTATACACGAATTCAGAGCTTGACGAAACCGCTGGATTGGTCCTGGAACATGCAGGTCTCGATCCAACATCACAAAGACAGCCAGATGGGAGCGATCTGAAAAAACGCCTCACATTGATGTAGAGCGATACAACACGTTGGAATAATACTATTTCGAACAAAATTTGACGCAGAACTCGATTACACTAAGACCAGTGCTGCCACTGCCCTACTCCCAGAAAAAATCGCAGGTGAAGTAAAAAATCGCACTTATACATAAAATTACAAAGTATTTAATACACAAATATGAACTATAATAATTATACATGTATTTGCACAAACATAAACATACAGCATTTTAGAGTTTTAATGAAGTTTATGAATTTTAGGCAGTTTCTGCATTGCTTCGCTTGTAGACTTTCTCTTCAGTTGAATTGCCTCTTTCATTATCACCTCAGCTGCCCGTTCGGTTGCTTTCCTTGCAATCCTGAAAAATACAACAAAATTTACCATTTAAATAATAGCAGGTAAAAGGTATACAATAGAACACATTTCTAAATGCATAAAGTAGACTAGCAAATATATTACTCACATTTCCTTCTGTGTTTGGCAGTTTGTTTGAAGACTGGCGGCGTGTTCACCATCAGCATGGGCCTTTCGTAGCTCCTCCATTGCAATTTGGATTTTTCTCTCAGCATCTGCTGCTCTTTCTAAAGCTACCTGTTTCATTTTCTTAGCTTCTTCTTCTTTTTCTTGAACCTTCTTTAATTCCGTCCTCCGTTGTGTGTCTTTTCGAGCTATCTTTTGTAGACGTTCCTTTTCCTTTTCAGCTTCCAATTGAGCCTCTAAGTCTGCCTTCTTCTTCTGCTGCTGCACAAGAGCAGTTTGATATTCTGCCCTTGCTTTATTTCCTCGATCAATCAACTTTTGGTCTATTGTGATATCTGCTGCTGAACATTTTCTTGCCTGTAGGAAACTAGACAGTCTAGGCATCCGGAACGAGCGTGTCAAGAAACTCGGTATATCGACTATGCGAAAGATTTGCAATGAGGACATCAGTCCCATTATTACAGACAAATTTTGCAAGGTTCGGAATGGTCTCAGGACCACCAAATGTCTCTAGAGCAATCGATAGGAAACAACAATAACAATTCTTATACAGCCCGCCATCTGTATGTCTCTGTTCCCGCCACTCTCGGTGTTATACCGACTCTGGTGACAAACGCTCACTTTTTCTCGGTCGCAGAAAAAAACAAATCAGTACTGTTATAAATAACTAAACACTGCTCGACCGCCAGAAACATTCGCGCTTGACAGACCTAGAAAAATTCTGGTTAGATTGAAGTGGAGAGGACATGAGTGTATAAGTACAGGGATGTGAATACAGGGACATTATTATAGTCGCACCGAAGGTCACTCCAGTTAAGAATCAATATTTATGATGATGTATTAGTTTTCGTTTACTCGAATGTTTCTATCAATGCTGGATGATGTTCGGATTTCTTTATTTCTCATCATTCTGTCTAATTTTCATATTATTAGCTAAAACTGGTCTTTCACACAGAATGCACCTAAAACTACCATTCGAGTTTTCCTTCGCTGTTACCCACTGCAGCATCTAGCTAGCAGCGGAGTGGATTGGAGCCCTATGTGGCATGCATTCATCAGCATTCAACTTATCATTCTCCCATAATGGCGCTCATCTTGTCACAATCCCTCTAAACACACCACAGTATAAATCCATCTCTTCGTCCAAACGTAAGTACGTGTGATTTATGTGAATAATTTTTCTTACTGATGTTTCGCGAAAACAATAGTGTTCATCTACCCAATTTCACTCTGCTACCACTGATGTATATTTCTATTGAGAAGTATATGGTATTTGTAACTGCGTTTTTCGTGTCACATTAACATCGTTGTTTCTGCTCGTGCGATTATTAGTTACATGACTGTACAGTATGCATGCGTACCTACTGTAGCTAAGTGTGTCTATTGCTGCAGTAGTACAATTATAGATATAACACCCCTATATACCTGTCCGTATTCCTAATTCTGCTTGCAGCTTTCGAACGGATACGTAAACACATTTTGATGGGGTACATTCAACTGAGGTTGCTTTTGTTTGCTGTTGTTGCAGTGTTTTTTGTTGTTGTTCGAATATCGTCCAAAAAAACTCCCTATATTTTTGCGTTCTAGCATGGATTGAGAATGCGTGTTGTTTGCAAACTGTTTTCAATTTAATTAAATACTTTAAAAATGGTGAAGTTATTGATTGCTCTGCTAACATTGTAAATTTTCTTTCACTTTCAGTATTAGACAGCTGCCTAAGGAGAAGCAGCACCTTCTCAACAAGCTAGACTCTCTCAATGTGACAAAATAGCAACAACCCCTTTTCTACAACACGCTCGCTTTCATCCCACCTACCTGCTGTTACTGTATCCACTTTTTTATCCTGTATAATCTGTCACTCGACTAAATGTTTGTACTTGCGAGTCTTTCTCAAACAGTCAAGTATCTGTCGCACTGTATGTAAATCCATGATGACATTTTAAGACTTTACCGACATGAGCTGGTGTAATTTTCAATGTTCAAATTTTAAATCTTCTACATAAGCGACACGCACACGATCGCTATATAAATTTATATCAGATAAAAGCCAAGAATCATCTCAGCAATGTCATACAATTGTGTTGTATTTTTCGTCTCGGATTGCTATGGATTAAATCTTTGAGAGAAACCTCTACGCTCGCTTTGCGCAAATACGTGAAAATAATTTCCCATATTACCGACGTACTGGCCGGTGAAATCAATGTGGAAAATAAGACTTGTATAGCACAAATAACAATTATCTGCTTAGTGCTAACTGATATCGAATTTAGAAATGTTCCATACTTAATTTATTAAACCAAAGATGTTGAACCTAGATGCTATTATCGGGATTCTGAACTTCAACTTGATTAATACTGTTTAAATCATTGATTTAATACGTTAATAATTTTCACTAATACAAATTGTTAACCAGTTATAAATCTATTTTTACAACATATACATCTGTATAGACGCATTCGATAGAAATAAAACAGTGAGGAAAGGATTTAAAATTTGAAACAGGAACAAGGTTAATTCTGTCGCTAAAACAATAGTTTTAAGATGTCATCATAATTTTACTAAGTAATTTGAGTACTCTTAATGTAGTTATTATACTTTGTATTTTTACTACTGATATTATTCTTCATATAATTTACTCGAAAATAAACCCAGTGATAGGGAAGAACACCGGAATAGTTTTTGATCACTAAATGAGTTTATTCAATGTACAGATGTGGTACAAAATCAATCAAGACAATAATATACAGTATACTGTACTAGATTATAAAACCAATGCCCATATAAGGATGACAGGAGACGATACTCATGCATGTTGATCATAAATAGATACGAATAGAAAAGATTCATAACAGTGGGAATTCCCGAAGTACAGGGTTGGTCGGCATAAATGATATTTACTGGTCTGAAATGCCTGGTAATTTAGCTGTTTTGTTTAAAACAAGACTAAAGAAATACTTTTGGCGGTCCATAGTCGTCAACCTCCAGAATGGAGATGACACTAATGATTGATCGAAAGAAATACTAGCACCGATTAGGACATGTGATGCATTTAAACGTCCCAGAGATGTTTCGCTTCATAGGCCTATATCGCCTCATCAATACGAAATCGGTAAAAATTTGAAATATGATTTTATATAATCATTCATTCCTTTTTAAAACAGCTCATTTAGGTTTCCATTCTGCTTAACATTCTAATTACAATTCCTTTAAAAAATGCTTTCACCAGATCTCTATAGAAAATTAGACGGATATCGAACGTAACTGAGGTCCGTTACGAGTTCAGTCTCTTTGTATCTCAAGAATAAAGTTAGCTTCACTAAATTTCATATTTCCATATTCAGACCCATATTATTTTCAATTAGGATTATAAATACTTTGAAAAAGGGGGTGTGTAATAATACATACTGAGAAATGTAGTTACACACTGAACCATCAGCCTTTGGTCGCATATCATCTTGTATAGTGGCATTCCTTCAGAAATGCGACAACATTTAATTACTGGTATTCTGACAATAACACTCACTTCCAGAGAAGCCAAAGATAGCTTTTTACCAAACTAAACGGGAGATTTTGGAAACGGATTTATAATATCTGATTGTGATTTTCAACAATCAGGCATAAAAAGATGTATTTGAATGTAGTCAGTTATCACTGCGTGATTTTAGCCTATTTCGATCAAACTTGGACAAATCCAAAGAAGTACAATCGCAAGAACACCAGTTTCTTCATTTGAAAAAACACGTTTTTTGCACAAGTGCAGAAGAGTAAATGCGGAATAGATTGCCGTTAAATTTGCGATATCATATCGGATGCATATTATCCCATTGTTCGGAGAGTTGGGCAATGTCCAATGAGATAGACTAAAATAGATGAGAAGAGCCAACAGATAACAACACAGAACAGTTGATTATAAGGAACAAGAAAACCGCACTACGCGGCAAATCTATTCTAGTTGGTCCACGTTTCATAGGGTCACCCTTTCCTCATTAGGACCATGATAAATAGAACAGTTGGCGCTCATATGCGCTGCAGTGACTATGATATTTTCCCGCCATCTTTGTGTTCAGTCGACCAATTTCCGAGAAATTCGACTGAGCAGCTCTTTGGGGTTTTGTGTACGGTGAATGATTATATGGTGCCTGAGAAATTCTCTTATTTAAGCATTATATTTCAGTCAGCTATTGATGAGTGTTCTGTCGTTTTTTGTTTCTCTTGACAATGTGGACACTTTCCCTCTTCTTCCAGACTATGCGAAATCTGTGTCATAAATTAGCATGATTATCTTCAAATGATTCCAACTACTAACCGGGCAAGTTGGTGACTGGGATCAGCATGTGCCACCGTCACATATTAAGTCTTGTTTTAATCTTGATCAGACGCAAAGTTGGAAATACTACACCTTTTCAAGCTCAACTTTCAAAAACGTAATTTATCAATTTTCAATATCATTAAGTTAAAATTTCCATAAAGTAAGTCCAACTTTCAAAAAGGTAAGATATATAATCAATTATATAAATTCAAATTTCAATATCGTACAACTAGCTGTAGTTCTGATTACAAAATAATTTTAATATCACACATTTAAATATTATCATGCGCAAGAATTAGAGAATATCTCATGAAGATCGTCACCGACTTATTAATGCTCAAGAAGATGCAAATGATTTTGCGGAAGTTGCCCACGTGTTGGGCATCAAGTACAACATGGCGTATAAAATAATTCAGTCTGGGAGAATAGAGAAAAGGAAACAGGGTGGAAGACGAAAAGTGAAGTAGGATTGAATATAGCGTTCAAGAAGAATTATCAATAAATCCATTACTTTCTCTTAGGCTGGTATGCATAAAAAGTAACTAGGACGTAACTATACACTCGAGTGAATACTTACAGTTAGCAAGTAAGCTCGGCAGGTACCTTGCTGACATATATCTACATGATTATACAGTTATAAGTCACTTGACTGTTTTTAAGCTTGTCAATACTGTTGTGAAGTATAGGTATGTTTCATGTGTATATACACCTGCAAGAACAGCGTAATATTCGAAACGAACGTTTATATCAAGATCGATTGAATCCCATTGAGTTCTATGATAATTTGGAATTTAGACAGCTCTTTAGATTTAATATAAGGATCATGTTCGACTATCGACTCCACGGATAGAGTACGACACCGGAAGAAATTCTGCGCTTCCGCCAATTCATCAGGTTTGTGTTGCTCTTCGTTTTTTCCCGACGGGGTGTTTGCAACTTTCCCTTGGTGCTTGGATTAATGTAAATCAATCCACTGTAAGCCGGACCGTTTGGAGAGTTACACGTGCAATACTCGATTCATATCCAAATACTTTTTCATTAAATTCGGAAACTGTAAAGGAAGTTTTTTTAAAATATGGAATTCCAAATATTATTGGGGCTGTTGATTGTACCCATATACGTATTCATGCTCCCAATCTTCAGCACTACCCCGAAGAATATCTAAATCGGAAGAACTTCTACTCATTCAATGTGCATGCCATCTGTGATAGCAATTGCATTTTTTCAGACGTAGTAGCAGCTTGTTCAGGAAGTGTGCATGACAGTAGAATACTTAAAAATACTGATATTTACCACAACCTCTCTGGTGGACTAATTAATGGTATTTTACTAGGTGACCATGGCTGCACTTTGAATCCATTTTTGTTGACTCCTTTTTTAAATCCCACTTTTCCAGAGGAAGAACATTACAATAAAATTCTTTAAAAAATACGTTGTTCAATTGAAAGGGCATTTGGACAATTAAAAAACGCTTTAACTGCTTAAGTTGTGGTTTTCGGTGTGATCTAGCTTGTGTAAGTTCTATAACTATAGCTTCTTTCATTTTACATAATCTTGCAAAACAGTGGAACGAACCGGATTTTAATGATGAGATGAGGACGATGACTTTCGGAATGCTTATCCAACTAACGATCGTATTCTCAGGCAGCTTGGAGAAAACAAACGAAGATAAATTGTTATGTATCGTTTGTTACATTTTCAGTAATTTAGTATTAATTTTACTGTAATTTTACTCTGTTTGTAATATCACCTGCAATGTGATTTTCTTGTAATACAACTTTATTAGTACCTGATATCGCTTGATGTGACATATTTAACTTTATTTTACAATATATTTTCGTATAATATCTCATAATTTGATATTAAAGTATATTATAGCATTTATTAGCTCAATATATTAACAAACAAACATTTATTTCTATTAGATATCAATTTTTGTTTTATTTTTAATGTTCTCATGTAATTTACAATAAAACTTTTCTAATATTAAAAAGATAACTATAAAATATTTTTACATGTTTATACAATATTTAACGTTTTTAAATACGTTATTTATTAACGTTTATTTATATATCGACTTGATTTAAATATGTTTAAAGAAAATATGGTTTTATTAAAAAAAAAAACACATGGATACATTTATACATATAAATTCAAATATAAAAATGTTTTCTCAAATTGTTTTACAAATATAATACAAAAATAACATAGACAAGTTAAACACGTACAATTATAACATATAAAGCATAAAAAAGAAAATGTATATAACACAGACAGCATATACAAATATAACGTAGATACTAAACTATAATTCAATAAATAGTAATAATATAAGAAAACATCATGACAGACATGTCAGACAGTTAGTTATACTCCATATTTGATGGAAAATACAAATAAGAATAATCAGATGCACTTGCACCAGTGTCGGGAAATGTATCAGTTTGTGTGCTTGCGTCAATAAGAATAATCAGATGCACTAGCACCAGTGTTGGGAAATGTATAAGCTTGTGTGCTTGCGTCAGACTTTTGAGTGAGTTGCTTACGGAGTAGTAAGACATCACGATGAAGATCGTCAAAGTTTGAGGCGCGTATCGAAGCACGTTTGACGCGTTCTGGTGTCGGTGTTAGATTCTCCTTAGTCGTCTGCTCATCGTCACTGTTGTCCGATCCTGTGGAATGCCTAGTTAGGGTACTGGTGTTGGCCATTGCACTGGGAACCATCGAAACCTTTGGATTGCTTTCCCCAAGGATTCGCCAAACCAAGCGATCGTTGTCTGACAAGCTTGTCGGTTGTCCACCCCCTGTCGTTTTGC
>JAUYWV010091379.1:0-14793 GCA_032274565.1 Nematoplana nigrocapitula
ACCTCCGAAAGAAATGGAACATCAAAGCCGTCAAAGATCTTACCATTAACCCGATCCAGGCGTCCAGGTTCTGGGAGAAATTCAGGACGAGATATAGGAGGGAGTAGTTCTGTGGTGGTTTTTGCTTGCACGACGACGACAACAACAACAACAAATGCAATGACACCTCTGAGGACTCTCAATTTAATCAATCATACTCAGAAGTGGTATAAGGATGACAGAGTATATAGTCACGAAGACGGAAGATAGAAAGACGAACGAATACCATGCAGATGATTGAACACCAAGAAAAGGTCATCTGATTTCTGAAGCAAATTGGTCGCTTTTTTGACCGATCGGGGGCCTTGCGAATCGGGCCCCAGCATCACGCTATTCTCACGCCTTCTCTTGCGTACACCTGCTGATAAGTCCCAATCAGGTAAAAGGCATTGCTCATACTATTGGTCACTGTTAGACTTTGAAATTGAATTCAAAACCAAGGCAAAGTAGTGGAAGAGTGGAAGAGAGTAAGAAGGGCCTTACTATGAATTGCAAAAAGACAGAATGTATGGTGACACGCAAGCAAAGGGATTAGAAGTGACAGCTAAAAATTGATGACGTCACCATTAAATAAGTGAAAGCTATTAACTACCTAGGAAGCTTGATCACTGAAGAAGATGGGAAATGTGACTCGGAAATCAAGAGAAGTATCAGCGTGTCAAAGCAGTCATTTCAGAAGTTAGAGAGAGTATTGAGGGATAGGAAGATGGCTATTGGAACAAAGAAAATAATTCTACGCTGTTATATCTACTCCGTTCTAACTTATGGAAGAGTATGTTGGATGATATCATCATAGATGGAAAGCCGGCTTGAGGTCATTGAAATGTGGCTTTTGCGAAGAATGCTCAGAATATCCTGGGTAGACCACACTTCAAACGAGGAAGTCCTAAATAGAGCAGGAGGAGAAAGAAAGTTGATCAGATTGCTAAGCCATGTTGTGAGGAAAGAGGGACTAGAAGGAATTATAACAACAGGCATGATTGATAGAGAAAGAGGAAGAGGACGACCTCGTCTAACAAACATGGAAAGTATTAGAAAATGGATGCCAGTGCAAGTACCAGAGGAACGAAAGGAGAACTTGACTGCACGAAATGTATTGAAAACCTGCAAGGATCGAGATTTGTGGAAGTCCATGGTCACCTACGTCTTAGAAGGGCACGGTACATAAACAACATCAACCAAACTTCCACAGAAAAGAGTCTCTGGAACTGCAATAGTCACTCAATAGCACGTTGTTTTCACTACAAAATAATTGCCACTTTATGTTAAATAAGTGGAAGGTATTACTCGGAATTCAATCAATTTATTTTCTCTTTGGTCATCATGCTCAACGGCTGGGGGGGGGGCTGTTTTCTACAAGTTGTACAGATATCTGAGTAAAAAGTACAATGAACAGGTACACACTTGGGCGTGGGGATCTACATGTAGGGATAAGTCGTAAAATTGAAAAATGTTATGTTATGACTACATTGTACACACTTCTTTTGCATAAATAATTGTGAAAGCATTAGGAATAACTGCTTATTTGAAAGTCTTTACTCATTTTGAGAAGCATTCGTGTACAAAGCAAACAGATACGTGGCACTATTTTTAGACACTCCAGAGAGAGGTTTGTACAATAAATATATCTGGCATACGACTTTTTCATTACGATGAAACAAATTATCACCTTCACCTTGTGCCATTCAAGACGGTCGACCCCCTGGCGACATCCTCGGTAGTTTTACTCCAGAAAATTCGGTCGCATGCTTCCCTCGTCAATCGATGGATGTTATCACATTTTAGTGCCTTGATATTGTCCAACCATCTAATGCTTGGTCTACCTTTTAATCTCCTTCCGCTCATTTCTGCCAGCATCAGATCCTTCTCCATTCCTTCTGCCCTCACTGCATGTCCGAAGTAACTAAAGGCTGATTTAACGATTCTGGTATTGTAGCTTCCACTCACTATAGGTCTTATTTGTTCAAAGTACCCATTTGTTTGTTTTCTTATCTAGCCGAGCACCCTTCTCCAGCACCAAAGTTCAAATGCATCCACTTTCTGACTTTCACTCTTCTACAAATTTACATCCGGCCTTTTGCATAAATCCCACGGGTGGCAATGCGCTAACTGCATATCTACAGCGGTCATTATGGCAATGGGAACAGAGAATGAAAGCGATTAGGGAAATAATAATTAAATAATTTCTAGCTTCCTTTTCATTCGCATAGCAACCGAAGAATCCAACACTGCTTTTCGATTTTATGGCTATATAGGTTATAAAATTATAAATTTTCTGCCGTAGTGGAAGGTAATATAGACATAACGAATTAAGAATTTTAATTGATAAAACACAGTTGTTAATTGCAAGATCACATAACTACATTCATCAATTCAACATTGAAAAACAGGGGACATCGGCATATTGTTTCTGGGTACAATTCACCCCAGTAGTGTTGTACTTTTAAACTCTGAATTAGGACTCATGTTTGGTAATTGGAACAATAAGCTCATTTTCTACAGCAGAAAGTAATTATATGCATATGGAGGCATTCACCGGTCCGCGGAAGAGAATACTGTATACGAGAATCTCCCGCGAGTGCATAAATAACTAGATAGATATGCTGGTGACGTTCTGTGAAGTTTCCAGGACACGGTTTGACACGTTGACAAGACAACGTTGGCGCTGCTACTCTGCCTTTCATGGCGGATCAATCATATCAGACAATGGGTGTGTGGCATTTAGGGGAAATTCACACCATCTAAAATTAGCATTTGCAATGTTTTCTTCTTCTAAAGCGCTTTGCAGTCAATTTCGACTTTATAGTGCAAACAAACTAAAGATATAGAACATTGATTTTCAATTTAGATCACTTAAGCCGATTTCATTAATACCAAACTTAAGCGTTGGACCTGGAAAATCCGAAGTTCGATTGTAAGATTGAAATTTTTGGTAGTTCACTGTTTGCCTACGTATGCTATAATTAAATAATTTAAGGCGTGCTTTTTATTCTTGCTTTCGTCAGCAGAGCCGTCCGTATGCCTGTTCTTCGTTTTTGTCTTTCTTACGATGGCGGTGGAAGCTGATGATAAAGAAACACTTTTGCTATATCCAGGGTATCTATAACTATAGTTCTGTGGTGAACTGTCGTGATGTCCTTCTTCTGTACGCTTATAACTCGAGAATGGAACATGGCAGAGGGTTGCAAAGGGTCTCAAATGAACCGACGTTTCACTGGAAGTAACATAGGCCTATTAAAAGTGCATAATTAATAAAAATAGAAAACAGGTAAAAACAAGTGATATTAAAAAAACATCCTACGGTTTTATTTTACTACTAATAAATGTGAGAGTAGTATACCTTGGAATTTATAAGTAAAATTTGTTACATTTGAAGAGGTCACTTTTACTGTGGTTAATTTATATAACTGGGAAACTTCTAAGCCATTAGCCCCCCCCCCTTGGGTTGACCCTGATTTGATCCAAAGAAGGTATCTCTCAACATAGTTCTCTCTGCTTTTCCCTCCCGAATCATCAGAATTAATTATTTACTTGAAAGTTTGGTTGTTTCCTGATATTTTATTGCTCTATGTATCCCCCGAGCGAAGCCGGGCACCTGCGCTAGTTATTTATATATTTTTATTACAATTTTGGAGAGAGAAAGTCAATAGACCAGCTTGGCCGAGTGTGCTTTCAGCTTTAAGTCAGCTAGCCAGGCTGTGTGTGAGTGAGTGAGTGAATGAATTGCGCTCTCTCTGTGTCCACAGCAAACTGACCAATCAGTCGACGCGTTCTAAAGTTACGCGACCTACCCAGGGATCACATAGCTTGCTTATAATAATTTAGATAAACTTTGTATTGGTGAAATTGATGGCGTTAATGCGGAATTTGATTACAAAGAAATTTATGTCGATGATTTTGGTTGCTCTACTAAACAGTACGAATTTGACTGCGCAAGTTCTAAGTTATTTTGTGAATGCGCCAGGTACATATCTAAATGTACTATAATACGTCTACATTTTTCTCTTGCTAGCTCTAAAGTCTATGGGCGAGTGACTTTCTTAAGGTGTTTTTAGAAAATAAATTGTCTCTCCGTCTTTTCGTTGTTCTATCAAAATATTGTTGATTTTTGTTCAACAGATTTTTCAATTTGTTATTCAGTTTCCGTTTTGCTTGAGGATGCGAAACGCGTCGGCAGTAACTGTACGTGCATTTTGACCAGTCAGAAAATGTGAGGAAGTGAACAAAACCTGCACTTCGCTATAGTAACCACACTTTACTGGAAGTGACACAATCACAAACACGGAACAAAATGTCACAAACAGCAAAACGTCAGTGCTTTACAGTTTATGTTTGCCAACATTTCTTAGTACCGCTGCAATGCATTTTGGCACAATTCTGGCGTGATTACCGGACACCAAATAAATACGTTTTGCACAATATTCAAGGTTCATTTGAGCTTGTATGTAGGTTTACGCGCCGCAGTTGTAGGAGTTTGCCAGCCTTCAGCTCACCAAAAAATGGTAATGATACCGGTCTAAAATAGACTGTAGTACGTCATGGATTTCCCCTGTTCTATTTATAGCTGCAAATCAAACTATAGTACGTCATAGAATTCCAGGGCATTCCCGGAAATCCATGACGTACTGCAGTCTATTTTTAGATCGGTGACGCCATTTCTATTTTGGGGTGTACTTCAAAGATTTTCCATGGGGTTGAGATCCGGGGTCGTGGGAACCTGCGGGTTTTGCCTCCTCTAACACAACGCCACAATGAAGGGTAGTACCTCCTTGCAGTTATTGAAAGATCGTTTGTTGCCAATGATGCACTACCGACAGGTGAAAATCTTCATCCATAATGGTGCTCCGTGTCGCCAGGCAAACCACTTTGCTCTATCTGTCCACAGTTGCTGCATTACAAGCGTCATAAATATAATTAATCATCTATACAAAACGGGCATCAATTGCAGGAACTGCATGTCACAAGAGGTCGGACGCCTCCTCGCTCACATCGAAAGAGGGGTTGTGCATGAAGAACTTCTTCATCAGAAGGTCCTTTCCAATGGAGTCGTTGTTCAGATCGTCCACAGTTTCGTCCATCAGTTGGCCGGCGATGGAGTAGTGACTGGTTGAGCTGGACGGCAGCACAAACTGGGTCGTCTCTTCTCGCCTCAAAGGTCCGCCACCTTCGCAGAACACTCCTGCCGAATCTGGAACGAGAGGAAGAGTATAGTGGATTGAAATGTTAGTAGTATGAGAATATGCGACACTGCACTACTCAATATTTCCAATACTGATTCAAAGAAAAGTTGACACATTTGTACATATGTAAATAAATCATAAAACATACTGCACAATTCCAGAACAATAGATGTTTAATAACAACAACGAATAAATCATATTCCAATAATTGTTTAATTTGGTAACTGATGAATATACAAGAAGACGTGGAAATTGAATTATATTCCATTATAAAGTTGACATAGTGATCGTAATTCGCAACAAAATGCCAAAGAAAAGAAAATCACTATATATAATGGCTCCCAATCACGAGCTGCCAAGAGAATGAGAAAGCATCGACACGAAGAAACAACGAACTGCTCGTCAACATCCCGCGAACACGACTGCAAAACAATCGCACAGCGCACTGTCCGTCATCAAACAGACGCTGCACGAATGTCTCAAACCCCCGCCAATATATCACTCGCGCAGTGGGCGTCAAATATGTTTGACGGGAAGAAGCACTCGCCAAGATGGTCATCCAGCAAGGAGTTATCGGTTTTGACTCGACTGCATGACAGATGGGAAACACACCAGCTATTGGGGACTGCCAACAAGGGCCTCAGATGGTGTTGAGGCAATGAAGAAGATATACTACAGGACACGGAGTGTGATGGAGTCCAGTGTCACTGGATGACGGTGAGGAAGAAGTGGTAAAACTTATCTTCCGAAGCGTGAAAATGGAAAAGCAGTCCTTCAACAAAACAGGATAGGAGGACCGATGCCCAAGAACAGATCCGCTCTTCGAGAGGGTCTTGCTCATGTAGTCAGCCGACAAATGCAGGAATTTTTGCGTCGTGATCTTCGTCTCAACGATGCACCGAATAAATCTATACCGAGTGCACAATGCCTCTTCACGAGAAACGGGCTTTCCGAAAGAGATCTTCTCCTCAACGCACCCCGAAGGATAACAATACATGTAAGCAGCCATCACAAACGAAAAGCGATGTTTTAATATACATAGGCTGCTTATGCAGTACAGTACATACTTATAGACACGCCAACGTCTATATAAACAAATTATTATTCTACGTATATACTCAAAGGGGAACACCGAACAACTAATTAGTTTACGCTCGTTACCTCAGAGTTTTAACGATTCCGATTAATCGGTAAGTTTTATACAACACATGCCCTGGACTGGCTGGAGAGAGTAATTCGAGGAGTGAGACCACTTGAGCTCATTGCGCTGGTAAAACAGCAAAGAGAGAAGGACGCTAAGAGTATAAATACAGTCGGATTGTCGCAGAGTGAACTGCTAACGAAGGCGACCCGTTCCGCTGTGCGTGCATTCCCTGGGGAGTAAGGACAGTTCTTCACCAGTTCCACAATGTAGTCAGTGATATCAGTCAGTCCGATCGATAGGGGAGGGAGATGGATATTTTCATGACTTTCCACACCACCGGTAACGAATTTCATCTGCTCGAACAGCCAGTCTAATTCGCCTCCCATCGCCCCCCTGCTCGCCGTCCCCGCTCTCTCCCCATTTGGAGGCACAAAGGAGTCATTCACGGAAGATGTTCGAGTGATTAGGAAAGAGTTAAATCGAAAATTTGTCTGACCACCGGGCCATAAATTTAAATCAGCAGTTGGAGAAAAAGAGTTTTTGGGAAAAGTTGGCAATTTTCTTTTGCGAGACGTAGTTTTTTCTGCTTCAATTTCAAATGCAAATGAAAAGGCGTTTGTTTTAAATATTCGAACAAATTTGCTATCCAACATACACTGCACTGCATTGTAAAATAAATGAAATTCTTGCTGGCTGTTCTCAGTAGACACGATTTTATATTTTCGTTTACAAAGCCGGAACGTGTCTATAGGCTGTCTAGACATATGACGCATAGGTGATCCCGCCAAAGTACAGACACCTGCGAGACACCTGTGCAATTGCCAGGCCAGCCCTAAGTCCGACCTAATTGGATAGCTAGTTGAAGTTTGAAGTGAGGCGATAAGATTGAAAATGTGAAATGAGTATTATTTTATCGCAGTCAGTTATGGTAGTCGGTGGCAAATTATATTAGTGCTCATCGATGTGGCATCAAGAATTATGTCATCGCTGATTCATTGAATGCCTCACGATCAACACACACTGTACTGGATATCACAAAAGCAAAAAAAGGAAACTCATCAACGGCTTTCGGCCCAATCAGTTCTGTTGTCGTCCCAAATCATCGACGACTCTGACTTTAATTATAGGCTTCGTCGATCGCATCACTAAACTTCTTCAATATCCACTCACGACTGGTACAGCAGTCTTCGGCATACGATTTTTTCAATTAGCGTTTGATCAACTTGGGCACATCAAAACAATGACCGCTCTCAATCTTCCTACCGGATTTATTCAATGGTCCTCGGACTGTCTTAAAAACCCTTTCCAGGCTGTCAAAGTGGGCACCTATACATCAGTTCGCCAATCTAAGTTACGTCAGGCATCCCACAGGGCTCCTTATTTCGTCCACATTTATTCATTATTGTTATCGGCACTCTGGTGCGGCTCTTCATGTCGACGATTCTACCTTCGTCATCCCGACCCCTGTGCAAGTTTCACCCCGACATGGCTCGGTCCAGCTCAAAATCAATCTTAAAAAAAGCAAGAGTCTCTGCGTTACTCCATTCTCCACGCCTACTTTTCCTCACCTTCTGCGGACATCCCACCAAGACTCACAAGTGAAGTTGCTCGGAGTTATTTTCTCTAGTAACCACACATTGAGTACACGTCAAAGAATGCTTCACGTTGCATGCGCTAGAGGAGTGTCGTCGGCCAAAACTGACCAATCAGATGACGCGTTCTAAAGTTACGCGAAACAACCCAGGAATTACGGAGCTTGTTTAACAATATAGATGCCGGAAAAATTAAATGTAACGAGACGGAGTGGTTATAAAGTGTCGAATATTATTAATCTTCATTTGATCTCCCCAATATGTAACGACATCGGTTGTACTCTTGAGCAGATTTGATAAAGTTGTTTCTATTTGCATAACTCTTTTTCTGTTTCTTTTACACGAAGGATTTTGAGTTAGCGTGTTCAATTGTTCCTTACACTTGTCTAACGAGGTGCTGGTGAGTGCATGATATCACACAGTTTATAGCTATTTCTAGTCTTAGACTTACTACTACATTTCCTACTGAGTTTTTTCAATCGTTGAATTTTATTAATATTTTTTCTTACAATTCTGCAACGCCTACTGGTCGGCAAGTGGAAATGTGATGAAATAAAAGGGGACATTTTCTTCTTGTTGGAGAATTTTGACGATTGAAGTCCGGGGTGAGTCAGTTTGCCCCTTGATGTTGAAATGAAACTCAATTGGCTTCCCCCCCCGCCCCGTGCAATTCAATAATTCATAGTGCTCCCCGTTCTGCTTGGCTCGGTCATCTCCCTCCCCTGGGAAATGGCAACATGAGCGATGCATGTTGGCAGACGGTTTCCCCTTCAGTGGGGCGTATTCAATCGGTCGCTAATGAGGCGAAAGCTTGCCCCAGAATCTGCTCTCGCATAGCAGCAGTGGATGCACATCACGTGACTTGGGCAGGAAAGTTCAAATTGTGGCGTTTTCTAAGTAAACTTCATCATTGTTGTTGATCCCGCACATTTCAGCATTTGACAGACAGGGGGTGTTTGCAATCATGGCGATGTCTGATTATATGTTGGCTGTGTTATGTATTTGTGTGTTTGTTCGTTCGGACACTTCTGCCGAAACTACTGGACCGAATTATGTGAGAATTTGCAAACACACGCAGACACCGACGAGGTGAACAAATGGCGACTTTTCATTCCATATTCGGACGCATTTTTGCAGAGACATTCACGATTAATCACCCGCGTAATGTAAAGTAATGTGAAAATCAATGACCGATAGAAATGTCGCAACTGCTAATCTTTAGACAATGCTTTCTTTACATAGCGGGAAAATGTGCAATATCCTTCTTACGCGTATTTGTGTAGAAAATCAACTGGTGTGCCTATGACGCTGTTTTTCACTTTATAAAGTGTATTTCTAGTCAGATAGCCACATGTATTGTCGTTTCTTGAGCTCCCGTCGAATAGAGCATATAGAACCGATTCAAAGACGGCTAATGAGCACCTCCCATGCAGCCGCCTTCTCGTGGTGGAGGTGTCCGGCTCCGGCAAGCAAAGTACTGTTTCTCCTTTTTCTCTGTCTCCTCTTTCTTTTTAGTCTTTCTCTCTCTCTAGTTTCTTTCTTTTTCTATCTCTTTTCTCTCCTTTTCGATCTCGTTTTCTTTCTGTTTAATCTCTTTTCTAATTTTCACTCTTCATCTCCCTTCTTTCTTTCTTCTCGCATAATTTCTCTCCCAATTCATTCGTCCGTATATGAGAGTCGGGTTTGATTCGGCTGGTACCTGTAAGGACCTATACTGAACAATTTTCGATATCATCTGAGTCTATCCTATTTAGTGCTTCAGAAGAGGACCTTATCTCACCTTGCTGTTCATTGTAGTGATTGGAAGAGGTCTTGTAGAATTGCCAACAGCAGCAGGACGTGCAGAGACGTCGCAGGACGTAGGCGTAGCCGATGCGGAAGGAGTCGGAGCAGACGAGATAGATGAAGGGGTTGAACACACCGGACAATGTGGTGCTGAGGAGGGCGTAGAGGATCACGGGAGGAGGGATGGAGAAGTGGAGGAAGAGGAGGATGACCGCCACCTGAAATGGAAGATAGTCGATCTTGTTCATTGCTTTGTATATTGGAAAATAGGTATATTTAATTAAAAATAGCTGGTATACCCGACGTGGGACGGGAGGAAATGAAAGCGTTTTGTCTGATAATTTCGCAAACGAATCTGCTTTTGTATGTGGTTGCAAAATCATGTATCAAAGTACTATTCGCCATCATCGAACAACCCAAGATATAACAGACAACCAACATTACCGAAACATACAACAGCTGCCAGAATAAGTAACAAACAGCAAATCAATAAGTCTAAAGTCAATCGGAAACATTAGCAAATAAACAAACAACCATCTGAAAACAAAATCACAATACCTACTTGAAAAATGAACAATTGCGAAACCTTCATAGACCTGGTGTGGGTTCCTAGCCACAAAGAAGCCAATAAGATTACTAATGAAGCTGCCAAACTTAGTCAAGAAGAGGTTGAATGCACCTATGACGTAGAGAAAGCGAGAATAAGGAACAGTGGGAGAAAGAAAGAATGGAAACATGGGAAAAGTAAGAAGATAGATGGAGAAGGGGGAGTCAAATATGAAAAAAGATTAGAATAGGACATCCGACCGAACTCGGAAGCTACGGAAAAAGAATCGGACTGGAGAAAGACGACCTATGCAGATGGTGTGAAAAAGAGAGTGAAGACACAGAACCTCAGGTACCCCAAGAATGAGTTATTCAGTAGAGAAAACAGCATCAACAGCGAGGCAGAGTTGTGCAGGTTCCCTAAAAGATCCTGGGAATTGTGGAAATCATTCAAGAAAAAACCCGGACCCAATCCTGGCACTTAACAATGACAACAGCTGCCAGATTCAAATCGCCAATGGGAGCGGAATTGAGAAATTGCTTACTACAGAATAAAAAACAACCCGGGGTGCATTGTATACCGTGAGAAATATGCCTATGTTACTCCTCGTCAAAAGTTCGTTCATGATGCGGTAACAAGACTTCATCTGTGACGATGTCACAAGTTGATACCAGTCATCAACTCGCCCCCCAAATAAATATATGTAGTGGTACCGCGTCTCCCATAAACAATGATTTTTCTATTAATCGTATATGTTCCTAATTGGAGACGTTTTAATTTTATCAGGATACTGCATTTTATGCGGCATTTCTTACTAATCCCATCCTAAATTTCAAATCTGGGCTTTCGCGGTGTATATGGCACTATTTGGTATCATAGGAAAGCTAGGAACATGCTCTATTTGTCGGAAACTCAAGAAACGACATTACATGTAGCCATCTGGCTAGAAGTACACTTTACAGACATAGGCACATCAGTTGACTTTCTACACAAATACGCATAGAAACGAAACTACAAATTGCGCTCTCGCAAAAACAGAGATGAACCTTTTCCCACCATATATTATATATATGTAAAGAAAGAGGAATTAATTTTGACTATTTGCAAAATAAGTTGCCTACTGTATCCTCCTTTATCAGACTGGGATCAAAAATGTTATTGTAAGATGAAAACTCTTCCTAACTACACAGTATTTCCTGTTGGCATGCTAACAAGGATTCATAAGAACGAACATCATGTCGATAGTTTTCTAGCACAATCCAAGCGTATTATAGTCTTTCCATTGGGAGGTGATTAGTGGTGTTAAAACGAGCGCAGCCAGCCCTTGCCGAAGCGGCAGTTCCACGGGCAAGCAGTCACCCCGCCGTCTTTCATCACCTCAACGACGCTGAAGAAGGCCAGAGCTGCGATAGCATCGACCAAAGAGATTTCACTTTAGGAGCGGGTTGGTTGCTTGCATTATCAAAGCGCTCTGTGGTGTCTGTTTTCCCATTTCAAAACTTCACTCCCGATCAGAGAGCCTCGGAACGACCTAAAAACTGGTCGCCCTAGACAAGTCTATTAGGAACTGTCACTGAGCTCCTCTTTCTAGCGGAATGCCGCAGATTTCCAGAGAAATGATGAAAGCGTTGTTGGCGCGTTTTCGAAAAAAACAAATATCGGAAAATATTTATAACTTTCTGCTATTTTTCTAGTAACAGGCTAAACCCAGCCGACTTTTCTGCCTAGAATAATTGAATCCAGACCGCGCTATAGAAACAGAAATACAGTATAAGCACGTTAAAAAATATTTTTACTTTTCAAGATTTAGTTTGCAAATTTCTTTATTTAATTTTTACATGCAGACCTGGACAAAAATGAACTACAAAATACAATTAATATGAGAAACACGTCTGGTAGCTCGGAATGTAAAGAAAGAAATATCACTTGCGGGACGAGGTGGCTCAGTGGGTTGAGCGGTCGACTGCCGTGGTGAGGTTGGTGGGTTCGAGTCCCTGCTCGAGCTATAATAAAATTCTCTCGTCCCTGGTTGACAGCTGTGTCAATCGAGTGCTTAGCGACCCGAAAGGGTTCTTTTGGTTTGATGCCGGATCTTACAGGTGGCGCTGAGGACCGTGAGACTAGCCTTTAATGTACCATCAAATCATTATATATGATTTCCATATCTTCTAGTAGTATGCAAATAAATAATAATAATAAATAAATAAATAAATGTTCAAATCGAATGCTGTCACCATTTCCATGGAGGCATTACACATCGCATAATCAATAACAGGTTTAAAATGGCGCAAAGAATTGGCAGCCTTAAAAAGTGTTTCAAAAGACCCAGAACACGGAATCTGTGCGCTGTGTGGGGTTTCGTAGTCGCGTTCGCAGAACGTTGTCGAGCAGTGTGTTGTTGTTGAGTTGTTTCTTCAGTTTCGAGGCACTCTCATTCTCTTGGCAGTTCGTGACTCGGGGAGCCATTAGTTGATTTTTTTTCTTTGGCATTTTGTCGCAAATTGCAATCACTAGGTCAACTTTATAATTTCAATGTAATGAAATTTCCAAGTCTGCTTGTATATTCATTAATTCCTCAATTAAACAATAATAATTTGATTGATACTTTGTCGTTATTAATCGCTTATGTTTCACGAGTAAGTTATGTACAAATGTGAAAAAAAATTTGTTCGAATCAGTAATGGAAATTTGGAGATTTGCGTATAACGTGTTACAATAAATCGATCAATAAATCAATAATGGGAAATGCAATATGACTACGTGGTCAGTGGTGATTTCACTGCGACGTAAGGTCATCTTTAAAACGAAACATGTGGCACCCCAAACGAATGACAATAAAAAAACACATTAGAAATATAATATCTTTCGTATTTAAAATCTTTTTTGCTCTCCTCTTTTATCAAATTTACTGTTAAGATGTACTGAACAGTTTTGGTGAGATGTTGTCAAAATTAGTTTTTGCATGGACAGGTAAAGGTGTTATTTTTTAGATTTGCATCCTAGAAGGAGGACAATGAGCTGGATTCCTTCTAGACGTCCTCAATTCCCCAATGCAATGATGATTCCTCCTCTCCCCCCCCCAAAAAAAATCGATCCCTAACTCCTCACCAATTTCCTCATCAACTCGCCCCATTGACTCGTGCCCCGTTTGCACCTGAGCACTCCTCAACCGGTGCAATTCGCGGTGCCATTGTCAATGGGGGAATCGCTCTTCCGTATTGCATTAATTAACTAAGCAGAGAGAAGCTTCTCCACTGCATTGACGAACGGAGATCACTTCGCCAGGTAAGAAAGCGCTGTGAGTCGCAGGAAGGTCCGATTCACGAGCAGTTCCGTTTTTAGTTCCTTAGTACTATTTTTCACGTTTCGCATTGGTTGATTTGCTTGTTTGTCCAGGCCGAGTCCTGGTGTAGGTTGGCCATAGCGTCCTTCTCTCTTTGCTGTTTTAGCAACGGAATGAGCGCTCAAGTGGACTGGCAGCCTCGAGCCATCCTTTCCTCAATTTTTTTTCTGTGTTCTGTCTCCTTACTCCTATATCGAAATATATGCATCACAACAATAAACTCAATGGAAATCAGAAGATGTGAAACGGGGGATGTTGATCTTGCTTCCGTTCTGTGGACAGACTACAGAGAACAAGGCAACTTTGATATCCTCAGATTTCAAACAGAGAGACATTTGAGTCTTATCTGCGGCTTTCCTGTCTGAAGGGGTCAGGACCTGGCGAATGCTTTGATGTCTGACTGCTCACTAGACAGGTCACGAGTCTTCCGGAACTATATGGGAGATCTGCAAGGGATTGGTGCTAACCTTGCGGTCACTACGGAATTCTCTACGCCTCAACTCGTGCGCATAGTCAACCTTCAAAGGAATGCATTATCAAAGCTCTCTGTTTGCTTACCACGCTCAACCCGAGACGAAGCAACGAGCTGAGGAAGTAGAGAAGAGAGGGGGGGAGAGAGAGGCGTATGCAGCATACTGTACTTTATTTTGTAGTAAATTGAATATCGGAAATACTAAGAAACAACATTAGCAAGTAGACGTGACCATGCAGAGATGAAGGTACAAAACGCAATGAGACTTTGATCTGAGAGTGGGATCAGAAATGTGAGGGAGCAAAAATTTAATTTAGAGAAAGAAACAGTAACACGTAGAGCAGGTATAGACTGACGAGGAACATCTAATTGACAGAGAATTCTTGTACATATTGCACATGAAAGGAAAAAGGAGCGGAGACCTTCTTGAAGTCTGCGATGGAGGGAGTCTATAATTCCTGGTTCTGGGTGAACACGGTTGATCTTGGGTTTAAGCGCAGGAATTAGGGAAGAGGAGATCCTTTCGCAAAGTTTTTGAGGGGTTGGGAGCACATTGCCACATTGTTGTTGTTGGTGTTCAGCGGGTCTGTGGGTTGGGTTGGGGTTACCCCACCCCTTCCGGAGGATGGGGGGGGGGCGACGCTGGGCCGCCGAGGCCCAGCAACCAAACGACTCCCCATGGACGCCTCCA
>JAUYWV010091390.1:0-14792 GCA_032274565.1 Nematoplana nigrocapitula
TATTAAACGGTTTAGCATCCCTTCTGAGACACTTTGTATGCCCAAGTGAGGTGTTCTGAATAACAACAACAGCAGCAAAGGCTTCCTGATATGAAGAGAGTTGACAGCTTCTCCTATCTGGGGGATATACTATATCAACACCAGTGGAAGAAAGGAGTTGGCTGTCACTCGGAGAACAATTCAGGCGTGGCTGCGGTTCAGAGAATTGTCATCTTCTTTGTGAGGAAGACTACAATACTATCGCTGGTGCTGAGAGGATGAATCTCCTCAGCGTGTGTGAGACCAGTGATGACGTGTGGCTCAGAGGCATGGGTGGTTGGGACGCTGGAGGAAGGAGTGTTGAAGAGGGCGGAGAGGTCGATGGTGAGGAAGATTTATGGAGTGAAGATGACTGACAAGTTGAAAAGTGGTGAGCTGATGGAGAGTATAGGGTTGATGGAATGTGTATTTGAAGTGGTGAGAAGAAGCAGTTTAAGGTGTATGGGGCGTGTGTTGAAACGTGAGGAAGATTGGGGCTTGAGGAGAGCGTGGAGGTTGGATGTGGATGGAGAAAGAGGGGGAGGATCGCCGAAGATGTCATGGAAGGAGATAGTCAGAAGAGAAAGCGGTAAAGTTGGATTGGATGAGAATGATGCAGAGATAGAGTGAGATGGAGTAAGAAGATGGAATAAAGGATGAAAGTCAGCAACCCTCCGTATAAGGGGAAAATGCAGACTAGAATAAATGATGATGATGAATGTACGAGTACTGTAAATCAAATCTTCATAAATAGTAAGTATAAGTTTCAACTTCTTGCATTATTGACTTTTGCGAACCTTTAACTTCGTGCGCCCCTACAAAGTATTTATTGTGCTCCCCTATAAAACAATCCTGAGACCGCCATTGGCAATACTTCGGTGATCTGCTCTGACTGTTGAAAGCGAACTAGAACTCAAACAGGAAATTCAGTGAGGCAGAAGAAGTAATTACGGAGATAAATTCAATGAAACGGCAGACCCTCATGAATCACGGCAGAATATTTCAGACATATTAAAGCAGAAGGAATAGATTGGTTATAGGAGACCTGCTGATCAATATAAAGACGCTTTATTGCCGTATTCACTTGCTGTATATATGTAGATCAGTCAGTCAATTGAGTCAGATGGCGCAAAGACGGACTGCTATAGTAGTTGTTTTTGTTGTTGTTTCGGCGTCGTCGTCACACCGTCAGGTGTCAGTCACTCGGGGTGGGCCTTTCGGAGGAACTGTAAGACCACGTCGTCGTCCACGAGCTGTTCCACCTCGAACTGGTTCTCCTTCCTCGTCCTTTCCAGCTCCAGCACTCCAACTAGTGATCCCTCTTCTCCTCCCCACACTTCTCGCATTTTCCCTCCTTCTCCAGCCCTATCCTTTTCTGGTAATATCTTGACCTCTATCTCCGGCAGTGTCACGCCTCTTTATTGATGTTCCTACCATATACCTCCTTCATTCTTCCCTCCAACATCTGCGCATACTTAATTTCTCATTCCGCCACCTTCTTTGTACAGTCACACAAATCTCCACATCCCTCTGCTCTTCCCCTCTGGCCCTTTTTGTCTCCCTGTCCGCCCACTCGTTTCCATCCACCCCTCCATGCCCGGGGACCCACTGCAACACCACTCTGCTCTCTTTAGCCGCTTCATACAAATCTATGTTGTCATGATAATGCGCCATCATTCTCTGTCCATCGCCAGAATGATGTAGCGGATGACAAACTTTCCCCCGTACAGGCTAAATTATCTTTCAACCATGATGTTCTTCTTCTTCTTCTAACTTCCGTACTGCCTTCAATCAATGACAATTGTTGTTGTTCTGTCTTTCCAGTTCACCATCAGAGGTCTTCTGTATAGGTCCACATTTCAAACGTAAATTTATCTTCTAATTGTGTTAGTGCCATGACTGGTACATACCCATATAGTGCTGGTACAGCCTATTTTTGAAAAAATAACGCTGACAAACCAAAAAAAAACGTAGGCTAAGATTTTATATACATTTTGTACATTACGTAAGGCAGTCAGGCAAGGCATATAGTCAGAATGTCAATTGTTCTTCTTTGGGATTTAAAAACTATAGAGCCCTTAGTCAGCGTTACGCCTTTCCTCTATAAATGAGTCTCATCACGAAAAATTAATAAAATTGATCAAATTATAGTGCTGTAACAATGGACGAAATGATTCACATCGATTTAAACCGTATATATCTTCGTTTTGGAAGGATACATTTCTCAGAAACGTCTTCTACATTGTCTACTGTAGTTCTGGCATATTTGTACAGAATGCAGTTTGGTTTGCGTTGACTAAGGTGTGAAGCGAACAAACGCCAGTGACCAGAAGGTAATTCACACCACTTTTCTCCTTTAATTTCTTGACTACACTCTGATAGGCGCCTGGAAATAATGTGAAACACCAGCATCATTAGCGCATACATCTGCTTCTGTCGGCCACAGGAAAAGTGTCTATTGTATTTTTTGGATTCAGGAAACATTGAGTCTATTAGACTTGCAGTTTTTTAGGTAATTGCGTTCTACCACGCCCACTGTAGTTCGGCTTTTATAGTCTGCTCGTCCCTGTTGGTGCATGATCAGGTTGCATTTGCTATCTTTTGACAATTTAAGGTCGTATACGCATTGGAACAAATGCGAAAATAAGGCATAAATAGGGAGGATTTGAAATTTATAACGTATAACGCAACAAATTTTAAAAATAACGCTCAGCGTTATGTAAGGCAGAATGTATGCCGCAGCACTATTCATATACAACGCGATGGCAAACGCGGTTCCTTGAAGAACTAGAAATCTTAAGTTAGTACTGATTTGTGTACTTTCCCAGATGGTGAACATTCGTTGAACCGTGTTCCGAGCCATCGAAAGTCTTTTTAATAATACATGACCGATTTTGCCCATTTGTTGATAGTGAATCAAAGATGAACAAAATCACTTCCTTTCTCTAAATCAACATCTTCCAATTTTATACCACTGAAGTCTGTTCGGTGCTGGTCTATAAACAACTGTATTACCATAATTTTAGTTTTTTTGGTGTTTAGTATATAACAGGTCATTTTCTCTACTAACTTATTTAGTGTTTTATTCATGTCTTCAAGATCTTCTTGGGTATTACATAACAGTCGGTGTCGTCTGCAAACCTGAGAATAATTCAGTCCTAAGCCTCCTATATTTAAATATCATCTTGTCCTTCCATGAAAATACTATAGTTCTCATGATATCCTCCGCATAGATCTATGAAAAGCGAATTGGTGACACATTACAATCCTGTGGCACTCCTTGTTCTATTTTTAAACCATTCAGGTTAAATCATCCACGATCTAAAGATGACAGCATTGGAGGATTTCCCCGATCGATAAATCAATAGATCTGTCGTGAGTAAAGCTAACTACAATATATGTACCATGAGCGGCATAACTATATAGTAACTAAACGTTTGTAACCAGTCGTTGTGCCTATAAAAGATAAGCGAATAAACACAAATAATAACGCACCCGTGGAAACCGTAGACAACACGCAATAGACGTGTATGGAAAATGCCGTTAATTTCAGAAAAACATTTGAAAATTTAACAGTAAATTAACCACAACCGAGAAGGTGGAGGAATGCAGAGATTCACGAGCCACAATTGATGAGACAATTTTTTATTTTTGGTATCCTCAGCAGAGCAGCAAGCAGAAGCGAGTTGACAAGAATACTCCTCCTTTACTCCTTGGGTGGTCCTCTTATTTACAAGACCACTTCACCCGGCGTGTAAACATGCACATGACTGACAGGGAGTACTGCCTGCTGCGTGATGGAATGCAAACTCGCCCAACAAGTGGAGAACAGGGGTGGTCAGCTAGTTTAGTGGCCTTAGCTACTGGATGCATGACGTCATAATCCCCCATAAGTATGCGATCACGGCAGCATCACTGGCGCCATATTTATCCCTTACTAATTGAAACCCAGGGAACGAAAGTAGTGTTTACAGATACTTTTAAAACAAGGCCTTTCCGCTAACTAAAGTTTTGGTAAACACCAGTAATTGGAATAGCCTTATTCCGCCGGGATTTCAGTTATAGAATTACCTGCGATTTTATCAATTTGGAAAGGCAAGAAGTTGAGTTTGTTTACCTGGGAATAGAAGCACCAGAAAAAAACTCATTTGAAAATGAAAACATTGTAAACATGCCTTTCTTTCTCTTGGTTGGTATACTATTTCACTTTTTATAGCTTAAACGCAGGATTCAAGAAACGCTGCCAAACAATAACGATAAATGGAAGCGACAGCTATATAGAAAAAGAGGAAGAATGGTGTCACTCCACTCTGATAAAGTCGTTTGGCTTTTCTGGTGGCACTTTGTTAGACCCCATAAAGCATCGTATGTACAGTACACTCAATTTGAAATTGAAATATCCTATATATAGTAATGCGGTATCAGCAAATAGAATAGTTAATAAATTTGTTGAGGTGCGTTCTTCCACCTGATTTATATACATTGAGGTGATCTAAGACAACCTTCGAAATGCAGATGACACGAAAATTAGTTGACGTGGTCGTGGGAGAGCTAAACGAAAAGGTTTGACATCAGTCATCAAAAGCAAAACATTTTTAATGCTGTTATGGAAAACAGACGACGTATACGTTGAAACAAATAAATGAGTTTGATACGAAAACTTGGATACGGTTATTATAAATTGATGTCTGGTCCAACGCTGTCGTATAGCTGTGGGATAGGACTATATATAAGCAAGTCGATGAAGGCCCATCTAGAGTGGATATACTGTATATGTGGTTCTTATATATGATAAGAATGATGAAGACCACGTGGGTATAGACAAGGTTTTCAGCAAAGAAGGCTCTACGCCGTACAGGCACGCGTCGACAGTTGATGAAGGCGATCATCACAATACAGATATACGGTTCGGGGCCCACTTGAGAACAGAACGACTGCAAGAACTCAAAGTGCGAGTCCGTCTAGTTATTATAGTTATTTTTGCTAGGATCGTAAATTCCGTGATTTAGCACTTCAGGAGTGTATACTATTTAGAGAGATTTCATTTTTTAATGTTCACCAAACGATGCCAATGCTGGAATTGGATGTACCTATTTGATTGGCTGGAATTGGATGTACCTATTTGTTAATGTTCACCAAACGATGCCAATGCTGGAATTGAATGTACCTATTTGTTAATATAAGAATCTTTCTAACATCTACTGTTCTTCCTGTTTCAGAGCCTCAAGTTAATGCGCTGGAGGAACATAGCGGGACTCGAAGACAACTGTGCCTCAACCTCGCGGAGGAAAGAAATGCTGGGAAAAGAGAATAATGATAAGAGAGCAGAGAGAAAGAAAAAAGAAAGACAGACAGAAAAAAGAGAAAATGACATAGAGGCAGTGAGGAGAGTAGAGAGAAAATGATAAATCGTAGGAGGTCCTAGGGAATGCAGCAGTTTGCCTGCCGAAGCAGGACACCCCGCCACGAGAAGGTGGCAGCATGGGGCAATAGGTATAAATTTAGAATTCAGTATAGGTGACGTCAAATGGGGGTATATAGGAGGAAAGGCGCTTCCTGAAACTCATTATGAGAAACCATGCAATTATATTGGAAGCTAAAGTTGGCGAGTGAGATTCGAAAGACTCTGTCCTATAGTCACCATTCAAGCGGTCCTCCAGTTCTCGACGATTTATTTTCCACCCACCTTCTTCCGATCAGGGCCAATCCCGAATTCGATAGTGACCCGGTCCCCTTCAGCCCCAGGCTCCCTCTCGATTCGATTCACCACGCTGTGATCGATCCGCAATTCGGGGTGTCTTTTGACACTTTGGATGAAATCCTCATTGCGCAGCTGTTCCATGGGGCGCAGCTCGTTATTGGCCAATCGGACCATGCTGCCCGGAGAGTAGACCATCGGCCCGGGGACTGGCGGTTGGGAGGGGGCAGCGACGGTGGGCGGAGGACGTGGGTGGACGAAAGTTCGGTTAGCAGCGGTGGTCGTTCTGCCATCACCGGCGCCGTACAGGCCGAACTGTTTGGGAGGAAGTTTCAATAAATATAAATTACGTGAACAGCAAACACGCACGGCATAATGGACGTTTGATTGATGAATGCTTCAGTTCAAACCAATGACTAACCAACCAACTTGACAGAAGACTACTGTAATCTAGATAGCAGTAGTATACGGAGTACGTGACAGCTTAAACGTAAAAATTGAATATAGTTCAGATAGTGCGTCGTGACTTTTTAGTGCTTCCCCGAATCTGTATAAAAGGATATGTGTGTGAGTCTGTGTGTCCATCACGCTTATGTTCAAAGTCGGTTTTAGTCTGAAGTTTCTGTTTGGTTTTAGTTGTTTCAGAATGACCTGACTGTATAATGTATAAAACGTTCGCCTCCTAACCAGAAGATGCGGGTTCGAGATCTGCTTTTTGTTAGTTATTGATTTTGAGTTGAAGAGCAATATATCATTATCATTATTATTATTATTATTATTATTATTGTGATATTTGTCTTTCAACCGATAGGTATACAGTGAATCTTGAAAATTGATGCGCAAACATTTTTTAATTTAGACAATTAGTATAAATTTAATGAGGCGTTTACGTTCATCATCTGTCAATTCTGATAAAGTTTCCATTTTTATGTTTACATAATATTACAATATTCATATAGTAGTATAGCGTGTAGCATTGCTGAAATATTTCATTTACGGCCAGCCTTCTAAAGATCGCTAAAATTCATTAGGAAGATAGATTTTTCATGAAGTTGAGATACGTGTGTGCTGTCAAACGACGAATAGACCAGCCCCTGCTACAGTTCGAACCTCCTAAGAAGAAGATGTTATTTGAACTCCCGTTCATCTGCGACGATATTGCCAAACGGGCAAAAAGAAGATTCAAGTTGCCATGTCCCACTCACCCCCCCCCCCCACCGCCATGGTGTCAGTCAACTTTTTCCAGCAAGGCCCAACACGTGGCATTCTCGCAGGAGGTAAGGACAGAGTGAATACCGGCCCGGCATCTATAATCTGTAGGTATCAGTGCATATGTGACAGTGTGACGCGACGTACTGTATGTTGAGCAAACCGCTCGTCTACCGACCGACCGCGTCAAGGAACACATCCTTACTGGCCTCCTACAAGGAAAGACACTTCAAAGTACCTCACATATAGCAGTATCTGAAGACCCACCCAAATTGTCTGCTTGTTGACCGAGAAGACTCATTCTGCTGCTTCATAGTCCTCGCTAGATCACCATCCTTCCGGATACTGGAGGTACTGAAGCTATCTGGATAAAGCGCCTGAACCCAAGCCTATATGTGAACAGTCTGATATTTATTCTCTCAGATTTATCCTTTAGTGTGGCTGCATTTTTATACTGTTTATATTTATTACTTTTTATAATTAATCTGCATGTGTTTATTTGTAACTCTTAACCACTCGTATCATATGCACTCCCGATTAATTATTATTGATGCTTTCTGAATTTTACTTATCTGCGTGTAGCGCTCTCTGAAAAGAAGCACCGAAATTTCATTTTATTAAACATTATGAATAAGAGCGGAATCTTGTAAATTTGAGATTAGTTTCAGTTCAAAACTTGGAATGATAAGAGAGGAGGGGACGATGACACATCATTGGACTTACCGGAACTTGTTTGACAACATTCTCGTTATGAAAGTTTCGTGACCTTCAACGAACGCTTCAAAGCACAAAGTAAAATTGATAACAAGCGTTTTGACAATCTTTACGAAAAAAATGGATTGACCTAACAGGTATAGGTGACAGACTTATTCACATGCGGTGAGCTTTTCACGTGCAGATAACGAAGAGGCAATCAACAGCAAGAGATTTATTGAATTTTGTACAAGAAGTCAAATATATTTTTGGACGAAACGGTACAGGAGGAATACCATCCATTTTAATTAATTCTTCAAGTTCAACTGTTCAACAATGTTTACTTTATCGAGGCGCTCTTCTTGCTTTCATGCGAAATACTTCTAAAACCAACTTAAAAATCGAATTGTCTTTTTTGTAAATATACTGGTAAAACATGTAAATTTTATTCCTAAAATTATCACGTTGGACAAAGTATATGAACAGAACACGAGCTTCCAATAGCTCGACTTGATGACTAAGAGTGACAGTGCGTGAGTATTAATGTAGTGGGATTTAGCATTTTCATGATGAGGGGAGGATTATAAAGTATGTACGAGTTGTGGGAAAAGGGATTTGGATGGTGGTTTTAATTGTGCAGAGTTGTATGTATAGGGCGACAGTTTTATATTGTTTGGAGTGTGTTTCGGTTGGTGTTGGTGTTTTTTTCTTTGGGCAAGCATACGGAGTTGCGGGTGGTTTCTGTTGGTTTGTGATATGCAGTAAGAACGAAGATGTGAAGCTGACGTCAGAGCCAGAATACTGTAAAAACAGCATGGGATATGTATAGATGGCAGTAACTACAGTGTACTATACCGGCTGTATCATAATTATGCATACAAAGAAGACACCTATAACTTTTAACTTATATATAGATAAGTTCATAATAATTTTGGTATCTTTTGAAAGCTGAATGTTGTAAGCTTTTTTCATCTAGTAACTATTAAAATTTAGGATTTTAAACGAATTGATTCATTCCTAACATTTATACTGTTGTAATATTGAAAATGATAGACGCAAAGTTTAAGAAAGTTCAAGTATTCCAGATAATTCGCTCAATAATAGGCTGAATGCTGTACATTTTTGTCACCTATATTCACTAAATAAAAAACTGTTAATTACATAGATGCACATAATACGTTTATGAACAGTTTACGTACTAATAAATGATCACAAAATTTCATTCATTGTCATCGATTTACTGATATGTCTGTGTCGGAAAGTTGCCTCATCTGAGAAATAAAATCTTGTCAAATCGCGATGGAGATTTGCTCTTAAATCATGAGCTAAAATTTCACATCTTAATATCATATTTTGCTCAGAAAGACGCTGGACAAGTATCAAACGGTATGGATAAAGATGAAGAACCTTTTTACAAATGTGATGAACAGATGAATGACTCACATTCAAACGAGCTGCGTATGAACGCTTTGAGGAGCCTTCAATATCTTGTGATGTTCCGGTATTCGATTCTGTAGTTATGCTATAATTGGGCGTCCGGAAAAGGTCTTATAGTTTCGATTAATAGTCCCCTTACCTCGTAGCTTTTTCACCAACTTATGGACATCATATTTGGTTTCCTTCGGTGCATTGATATTGTTGATTCTTTTCATATAGTGTTAAAAAGTATTGAATACATGATCTTTCTAAACTTTGCGGGTACTATTTTTGAATAAACAACAGTGTAAATGTTAGGAATAAATCAATTCGTTTAAATATTCAAAATTACTATAATTACTATATAGATGACAAAAACCTTACAGCATCGCATTCAGCTTTCGAAAGATACGAAATTTATTATGAACATTTCTATGGGTTAAAAGTTATGGTGTTTACTTTGTATATATGCATGTAATCATTGATACACAGTCTGGTACAGTATATATCTTTGATGGGAGACAAAGTCCAATCCTATTGAATGGAAGTTGAATGGATTGAGATGGTTTCGTTACTATATGTACTGTACAGAATAACTGCATGAATGGATACAGAGAAGTAAGAAATTGACGAATAAAATTAAACGAACCAGAATAAGAGGAAAACCAAAACTATAAAAATGGACAGATGTTATAGAGAATTAGGCATGAAGACTCTGGAAGAAAGAAATGGAAATTCAGAAGTGGGGGCTATAAGGATTTGAGCGTCTGACTCTGTAACACAGCGGGACCAACGGCCCTAAAGGAGAAGAAGAACCACAAGGGAATGTTTTGTTCTGGATGTGTGGGAGGGCGTGTTTTTAGTACAGTTGTATGAATGAGTGGTGTTATGTGATGGGAGTGGGATTGTGGTGCTGCTGTTCCAAATCATTCCATGTACTCACCCCGGATACCCCCGGAGGGATGCTGTGGGAGGGCGGAGAGGTGTTTATCTGCCGGAGCATCTGGCTGCCGTAGGCGAGCAGACCTGGGTTGAGAAAAGGGTTCTCCATCGAGCAGCCCGGATAGAAGGTCTGGGGTGGCCGGACAGTGGCCGGTGGGCCGCCGTACAGCCGCGGAGGATAGGGATAGTTGAGCTGGTTCATCACTGCCGCGGCAGCTTGGGGCATCCCTCGACTCCACAACTCGAGGGCCGCCGGTCCGAGGTGCTGGGGCAGGTGCGAGGTGGTCATGGGGTGCTGGTGCTTGTAGACGGAGGGGGCTGTGGTCGGGCAGACGTCCGGTGGAAGTGCTGGTGACGGACTGGGATAGGTCACGTGACCGGGGGAGTAGTTAGCAACGCCCGGAGTTGGTGCGGTGGAGGCAGCTGGGAGAACCAGATGGGCGGGATCGGTGGACCAAGTGCCTACAAAGCAGAATAAATCAGACAATTGAATTCTCAACTGCATGCAGATAGTACCGCTCGGTTGTGCAAAGAGTGCAATACGTTGAATACCTTCAGACCTATGTGTATAATTGACACAAACGAATTAAAATAGCCGAATCTAAATGGACGAAGAAGACTACTTTTATGCCATCCAGTCAAATTAATTCCGAAGGGAAGTTGTAGTAATAGAGTTTGATTTTCAAAATGTATGTACAGTAACCTCAAACCTATCCTGTTCCCTTTCCAATTTCCCCCGTCGTGTTTATTTATGTATATTCAGTTTGTCCTTTTCAATTACGATATATACAGGGTACAGGCACGCACCCAGCAGGGGGGAGGGGGGTGGTACAAGGTGTATATACCCCCCCCCCCATATACAGTAAAAATGCGCCCCCACATAAAAATGGCGTCCCTGTGCATGGGGCGGATTGAGGCGCTACTTTCGAGAAGTCGAAATAAATAAAACGAATAATTCTCACTGAGGGCGCCCCTCTCGAGAAATAAGTCGAACTATAAATTGAACACCAAGAGCGCCCCTTTCGAGGAATCGAACTAAATAAAACGATATATTCTGATTTAGGCCCCTTTTGAAAAGTAAGTTGAACTAAACAAAAACGAAGTATTCTAAAAAAGGGCGCCCCTTTGAACTGAATAAAATTGTATTCCGATTAAAGGGTATTTTTATGCGCCCACCGGGCAATATAGTTGTACCACCCATCCAGAAAATTCCTGGTTGCGCGCCTGACATCTCTCATTTTTCTATTCCATAGCGTTTCTCGTATAAAAATTTATTAAAACAGCAAAAGCAGAAAAATAAAACTATTGTTGTTTGGATAATTAGCCCGCTTATCAGGATCGCTATAAATTGATAGTCAATCGTTTTGCAGAAACACAATTTTAACGCACTTATAATATCACATATTCACAATTCTCAGCTTACTTAAAGTACAAATGCATGCTGAAGATACGCGACAAAAACAAAACATGGTGGATTTGACCCAGAGGTGGCCGGATCTATTCTCCGCTCATCGAGATAAGCGTATACAGACAATAGAACAGTTTACAATTATATTGTGATATAGGTTAATTACCCTAGACAATACCACACTTATATCTCATATTGTGATGTACTTGGCTTTCGTTGCCAATATTATATGTACAAAACCAGTGTAACTCACCTGAGCACCGTAAATGGTTACGATAAGTTGTACGAACCGCTGAAAATCGAAGTATTCTGAGTTACGACAGATGCTCGCGATCAGTGATAATAAACTATAAGATAGTCATCAACAGTCCTCAGCGCAAATATAAAGTTTTCTCTATACGTAGAACTAATGCTGACAGAGAGAGGGGGCGAAACTCTCTTAGTAAATTTCGATTGGCTGAGACGGAAAAATGGATAATAGCCTATCATATTTGTGAAAACTTTGCGTTGATGAAATTCCCTGCGATTGTAAATTTTAGATTTTGTTCGCAAGGTACATTTTTATAATATCCATTGAATAATTAAATAAATGATGTTGTTTTTTTAAATGTATATTAGACGATACAATGGCGAACGGGCCCATCGAAAAATCGGAAAATTAGCAACAAAAATTCGTGCAAAATATTTTATTTGCGGCTGGTCGTGCGAATTATAATTCATAAACTAAATGTATTTTTTACGGCAGCTTTTTATTTTATTTAAATACTGATTGTTTATATCGCTTTTGCTTTCGTTTTGTATATTGTGTGATTTCGTTGATCATACGAAAACAATTCAAGTTTTACAAAAAATATTGTCATACCAGGCTATCTTGTTATTATTTTTTCATGGCATTTTTTAAAAATTTTATGTGAAACCCAAATTGTCTCTACACCAAACTGTAGAGTATATGTATTAAATCACAGAAATCTCTAGTGCCATTTTGACTAATTCAAAATATAGAGAAAAATCTCTTCTAGAAATCAGGGGCACATATAGGATTTTGTCAAGGCACAATGTGGTTTGAGGGCGCTTAGTTATATATGAAAGGCGTCAAAGCTTAATAAAAATACACCTTTTTATTTTATCTAATAAACGATTTCTAAATTTGCATATTTCCCATTGAATTAAGTTCTTGAATATAGGACATATAAGTAAAATTCATGAAACAAAAAAGTCAATAATGCTAAAAAGTAAGTTAGCCGGAGGTTTTGAGGCTACGAAAATTTTTATTAGACAATAAAGAATATAAAAAATGACTCGTTATTCGTGTTTCGGAAATATCCTGTAAAAGTATGCCTTGTCGCCTGATTTTGCAGCCTTTCAAATTTCTCAATCTCCGCTCCGTATTTGATGATACTCCGGATATACAGTAATGCTAAATACATAGCGCGCAAGTCAGAAACATTACAGCCCCAGCTCGTGACCGCCATAGAGCTCTCAGTTGCGTGAGTCTCCGGTTTGATTCCTTTGCCGCATTTTTAAACGACAATGAAACGTCGAAATTTACCCCAATATACATACAGTATATAGGAACCGATTTACTTCCTCTAGTCTAAACTATCAGCGAGACGTCGAGTTGTTGTTGTTGTTGTACAGCGGGTCTCGTCAGGGGAGCCGGAACTCACTCAGATACGAGTCCACCGACACGAATTCCTCTGAGAGGCTGTGAAGGTAGATACATCTAACTAACGTCGAGTTAGAACTGACCGCCTCGAGTGATCTCCAGGCTATATACGCATAGTTTGATTAGAGGATGCCCACATACATCAGATACTCCTTAAGCCCACGTCATCACCGTGCCCCAGACCCATTTGGACTAAGCGGGCTAATTCAGATGGTTTGCTATCACAAGTCCAGACGCTGCTATGGTATGTCTGTAAACATATGCCATGCCATAGCGAGTCTACTTCATCTAATCTCTTCGAGAGGGAGTCGATGTATATAGCACAGAAATAAGAAGGGACTCAGAATGGAGCCCTGTGACACACCTCGGGTGAAGCTTCTATTATAGAAGACTTGGTACAATCGACAGTAAAGATATATTTTCTGTCGGAGAGAATGCTTTGGACCCACTTGACCGTGCAGTTGAGAACACCAAGTTTGAACAACTCAAAGCTAAAGGAAAAAGTGGTATATTGTGTCGAAAGCTCTGGCAAAGTCGACGAGGACTGCCAGTGTGCGCTCGTGTGGTTTGGGCCGATGAAAGCCTCTTCGGATGTCAAACACGCAGGTTACATACTGTATATAACATCAATAATTGCTCTGTTTTTGCGAAAACTTGATTGTATGAGAGACAAGACACCGCTATATACTTTCTAGCTAAAAATTCATCCTTTCCGCGATCATTATCTCAAATAGTTTCGAGACTTTTGACGAGAGGTAATATCTATATATTTACTTACAATAATTTTATACGAAAAGAATGAGATTTAAAAAGTGAATTAGCACCGACCAAAACTATATATATAGTAATAATGACTATATATATAATTTACAATTTTTCTGATCTCTTTTATTTAAATGTACTGTACATATTTAATTTCTAGCTTTGAAAAAGGTAATACCAAATATAGCTGACAGGTATAGGGTTACTCAACACAGTAATTATATAAATTTGACACTCCACCAATTTAAAAACTGGATTTCTAGTAACAAGCATACTGTGCAGTACTGTATATATGGAGTTGGAGACTGTAAAAGGACGCATGTTTAATAATTTATTAGAAAAATACATGTGACATATGTGTTTTTGTTTCAATATTCACATACATCTACAGAAGGTTATCAAATTTTGAGTGAAAAAGTCCCTGGAATTTAGACCCCGCAACATTTACATGTAGGATAATGAGTTTGTTGAGTATACTATACTCATAGTATGCTATTCCGCTGTTAAAACTAAAAACTATTGTTTATTGCACCACTTATGACGTCAGTATATCATCGATCCGTGTACGCGCGAGTGCATGCATACACTGCTATTTTGTAGTTTCAACGAGCGAAGTTGTTGCGTAACGACCCATATTATCATGCAAGCTTCGTGATTCCTGGGTTGGTCGCGTAACTTTAGAACGCGTCGTCTTGATTGGTCAGTTTGCAACGCTAAAGAATATTAAGACAGAAAGTATTGTTGTGCAAATGTGCTGTGCCGCGTGTGTTCGGCGTATGTTCCAGCGCCGCTGGCTCCGGCAGTGTCGATGTGATTATTATCGATCTGGCACTGAGAGCGTAGTTTGATTGGTCAGTTTGCCGTCGACTGTCCTCTCGCGCATACAACGCTGAAGAGTGTGAAGACAAAAAGTATTGTTGTTGGAGGGGTAGATTAACGCAGTTAAGCTGTTTGGCGACTGACTATTTTCTACTTACTTC
>JAUYWV010091401.1:0-14792 GCA_032274565.1 Nematoplana nigrocapitula
AGGAGATGCGTGTAGACTGCACTCGGACCTCTTCTGTGCTCCTTCATGCGTTCGGCCAAATGTCGCTTAGTGTATCCAATATAGGGCACAGGAGAATCCATTTTTTGTTGTTGTAAATGCCACTCGGAGATAATGCAATCCAGGCAATCATTTCAACGGCTTGGTAAGGTTCAATGGAGGGAGACCAAGAAAAGGTAGGGGAAGAAAGGACTCCAACGACAAGCAGAAGAGATCGACGGCGAAGTTCAAGATGTGGTAGTATACTGAAGGCGAACAGAAAGGAAGAAGAAACCAACATCGAACAGGTTTCCAGAAGTGACCTACTGGCAACTCCTTACTGGCGTGTGTCCCATCACCAAAGAAACTCTCCATAAGATCGGAACGGCAACGGGTGGCGCCTTGGACGATGTGGGCCACGTTTTGACGGAGTGTGTCCAAGGGTCTGGACTGCTGGAATCCCTGTTCGGACTCAACCAGAGTTTGGACAGAACCCTGAGGAAGCCTAATGGAACTATGAGACTCCTGCGAGGGACGGACCACCTCCAATTGGCAGAGCCCCGCCATATCTGCACTGGTTTGGAGCGCGAACAGTGCGACCCGGTGAAGAAGAAAAAAACACCTTCTTGGACAGCTGTCAAAGCTTTTTGTCTTCTATTTATCGCTCCTTAGAAACATAATTTGGGAACATTCTGTCGTTTAGAAAGCACACACCCCTGTTTCACTTTATCGATCGAGTAAGCTGTAAACGAGCGAAAACATAGAACACTATTTTGTTTTGTCTTTAATCTAATATAGATGAAGTTGATTTGTCAATTGCACAAGCTTTGTTTCATCACATCCCCAGCTGATGTCTTGAGAGTGGCGAATATTTCAAACGCGTGCTCAACTGCTGTATACCTGAACTCAGAGAGTAACTTGCCGTTAAACACAGCTATTTGGTTGTCTCTATTTGTTTACATTTTATCAGAGGAGTGAGTGTACATAGTGCACTATACTCACTTTCTTCACGGTATTTCTCACGTGACCACAGATTAATTGGGTTGGCATTGATTGAATGAAGTCAGTAGTAAAACAGTTACGTCAATCTCCGCTGTCAACAGTGTTTTTCGTCAGAGACGAGAAGAATCTACACTTATAGGAACCATATACCACTCTCACATGGTCCAGTTTTAGTCAGTGGTAGTACAAATTACATAGACATCGTGTTGTCATATCTGTGTTCTCTAAAGTTTAGACTGATTGGCATATTCTAAATGTGTGCAATAGGCATACAGTAGATAGATGAAGTATTCTTTACGAGAATTTATGAACATCCGGACCTCCAATCAATTTTTACAGAGGTCACAATTCCTAAAATTCGGAAAAGGTTAATAAATTTAAACACAGCTATAATACTGCATATACGAATGTTCTCTGAGTATAACCACGAGTATTCTTTAGGAAATACAATCAGTGTTCTTATGCTTTATATCTCGATGAACTATTCAAATAGTCACTTTTACCACTTGTAGCTCTGTTTCAAGCTATGAAAATAAGTCTTGTAATTTTTAGAATGCAGAATATATTTGACGGAACCATTTTAAAGAGTGCGCCACTAAAAGAAAATATTCACAAAACTGTCTAAGAAATTCTGGAGTACACTTGTCTGTTAATAAGAAGTATTTGGAATATTGTTATAAAGACGAATCATAAGAAAGTATAAAACAAGGCGATATATTTCACCACATCTCATTGGGCGGATACAGCGGTTGCACAGAGAGGAAAAATGCAGCAACAGAATTTCATTAAGGTTATATTCAATGAGTACAGCTGAGAAACAAAAAATCAATAGCTGTAGCACGCGAACGAGGAGGGTATGTGACAAACAGCTGACAAGAATAGCAACAAAATTACCACGCTAATAGCAGGGTAACTGTAGTGCCTTGTAATGTAGAGGGATTTTACAAGTTGACGAAAAGGCCTCACAAACATCTAAAACAATAAACGGTTCCGGGTCTCAAATAATAACAGAAAGAGTTAGTGCCAACCAATTTCGAAGCTTGACGAAAAATAACATGGCGGCCTATTGAACATCATGGCTTACGTTATTGTTTCTCTACTTATCGAGTCATTGAATAACTATTTGGGTAAGTGTTCGTTAACCCTCTGATACAGACGACGTTGCGTTTTACGATATAAGTACGGCTGCACTTATCACACGAAGTTTTGTAAATCAGTGACGATGGATCGGTTCAACTCAGGTGTAGTGTCCTTGATACTCTTCGACCAGATTTTCATAGTCTTAGCTTGTAAACACTGAATCACAAAGTGTACCTAAAGTGTAAACAATCGGAATTACTTTAATAAACATAACCGTTGGCTGATAATTATTAATTCAGTTTGTTTATAAATCAATACATTGTGGATTTTCACTGTTTAACTGATAATAATGAAACGATGATAATTATGAAACGATCCCTCAGGAATCCACACGCACTAATTAACATGTGTGTATCACGTCTGCTTGTGTTTTCAGGTGCCACGGGAATCGAAGATCGCCTGCAGGAGGGTGTGCCAGACACTATAGATTCTCTGCGTCGGGCGGGCATCAGTGTGTGGGTGCTGACAGGCGACAAACAGGAGACCGCCGTCAATATTGCCCAATCGGCGCGGCTCATCTCCGAGAAGCACAATCTGATCATGCTCAACTGCACCACCAAAGTACGACCACGCATGGCTTCTAACTTTTCTTGATATTTTTCAGGGGCGCACCCAAAGGGGGAGGGCACCGCGTACGTACCCCTATTGACCAAATGGCGACTTTATCCTATATACATTTCTTCTAAACTATAGTATTTGGAAAACATTCCTTAAAATACTTTAGAAATATAACATACAATATCACACTTCACTTCAGTATATTGACTTTTAATCCCACAGTCTTCAGTGAAGCGTAACAGTCTCTCATAGAAGCGCCCCAATCTCTCAGTGAAGCGCCCCAATCTCTCAGTGAACTGCCCTAATCTCTCAGTGAAGCGCCCCAGTCTCACAGTGTTTCCACAAGAAAAAACAGAATCAAACTGCAGAAACGCTGCATTGCACGTTTGAAACATTGCTATATTGTGAACACAAACCACAATTTTATTGTGTGGTTGGAGGATAAATCATCGCGTTTTGATTACTGTTTCAATCATGCCCCAAAGACGCCTACTGAGCGATGCTGACCGGCATGTAAGAGGACATGAGGGGGGGGGGAACTGGCTGACGGATTGGTGTCCACCATACCATAATTCAAAGACTGTGGGATGGCTATAAGCCTATAACAACACAATAACTTCCGCCGAACGAAGACGACCTGGACGCCCTCGGTCTACTAACAGACTGCCTTGTGTCGAAGTAGAGGCACTGCCAATAACCTTAGAGGGCAGCAGCTGTGTGCAGCCGCTAATGTCACTGTCTCTGACTAGACAGGACGCAACCGTCTGAGAGAAGCTAACCTGCACACAAGGCGACGCTGACTCACCACAGAACACGGAAGCACGGGCCAGAGTTCATGTGGCATGGACAAGGCAACAGTGTGCCACTACACATCGGGCTTGCCTCTCGGATGGCACATTCCGCCACATGTCCGGGACCTCGCGCGTGAACATCAGCTGCGGACCGGGCACTCTCCCTTCCTTGCTGTCTATCGCCACCGCATTGGTATCAGTATCTTTGCCCTTTCTGCCTCCAGTCCCAGGAGGATCTTCTGTCCCTCACACCTCACTGCCCGCCTTTCCAGCCTCGGTGACAACCCTTCTCTCTGGATCCTTACAGACAGGGCCAGGGTGGTCACCTTCCTCAGGGAGATCGGGGTGCTGAAGAATGCTCCGTGTTGTTGAAAACATTATATAGCTTTCTGGAGACACATACGTAATATGCTTTGCATTTATTTTTTGTGTCGTTACGTCAATGAAATGTGTATTTCCCTTTTTAGAGTAGAAGAATACAATCGTGATTATGACGATTCGGTTACTCAGGGATATTCGGAGGAGGAGGCAAGTTCCAATGCGAGGTTGCTTGCTCCCCTAATGCCAAGCGGCAATAGTGATGGGGAATCTTTCGCGGACCTCCTCAAGAAAAGCAGGACTGAAGAAAGGAAAGACAAAAAACAGCGTACTCGACGAGGAAATAACATCGTTGGTATGCAACAATAACTATTCTAACACCACTAGTGTATTGTTTAAATTGCAGCCAATGTTATTTTTAACTTTTTTATTATAAGTTTTAGCTTAGTCCCAAAATTAGCACAATAATTTAAAAGTTTTTATAGCAAAAGTATAAAAAATCAATTACAATCCAATAGAGCTTTAAAGAAAATTATATAGATAATCATATTATAAATGTTCTATGAGTCACCTCCGTGTACAACCAAATGAAGGGGACGAGTCAGGACCATGAGTACTTCTTTAACGGTTTCTGCTATGCATTCCTTCATAATTTTTGTTATCAGCTGATGTAGCGGGCTATGTTTATTGTGGTCATAAATCCTGGACTTTATGTTATCCCATGATCCCCAGAAATCAAGGTGTGACAGGTTTGGTGAGCGAAGCAGTGACCATTTGTTGCCGAAGCCCAGTCCAATTGATCGGAGGCTAATCATAAAGTTTGTGCCGAAAAGCTTTCTGACAGATCGAGAAAATTCGCCGGGGCAGATTTGCTCTGAAAATGGTAGATTGCATGTGGCCACCACAACACTTATTCTGTCAATCTGCCCAGATGTACTGTCAATATTTTTGGCATTTCAAAATTTGCCAGGTACCGCACGTCATAGAGGACAGTATCTCATCATGTGTTTGCAAATGATAAACTCAAGGACTACTAGAATATCAGGACTGTCGACTACGCTTTTATTGGTAGTTTAGCTAAGAGAGACTGATTATGATTATTTACCCGCCATAAAAATAGTCAGACGATAGAAATAAACGTTCATCACATTGCTATACTTAAGCAAAATTTTGAGAGGAATTGAGTGGGTGTCAAATAATGTTCCACCATTTTGAAGGCCACTTTTGAGGAATTAAAATTTGGAATTTTTGCGGAAGGTACATTTTACTCAAGCGCTTTGACAGTATCGCTTTTTCATCCGTCTAATCTCTAATGGGTGCGAACACATTTTCACCAATTTTAGACAGTCTTTAAAGCTTTAGACAGTAGCATGTTACAGCAGTACCCAAATGAAGGCGGAACTATATGAAAAATAAGTAAATTACTCAAATAGTAATAACCAAACATTTGGCTTAAATATAATTATTTAATTATTTTTCATATATTTCCGACTTTTGTTGCCCCTTATTTGAGTCCTGCTGTAACATGCTAAATTGCTCTAAAAACTGTCTAATAAGATTGGTGCAAATGTGTTCACTCCTTAGACAGATATTAGTGTAATAATTTTAATGATACTATCAAAGCGTTTAAGTAAAATATGCCGTAGCAAAAATTTCAGATTTTTAGTCCTCAAACGTGGACTTCAAAATGGTTAATTTTTTTAGGTTTTTTGGAGGTCAGTTGATGGACATCATTCGATTCTTCTTAAAATTTTGTTTAAGTAACAATGTGCATGATTAACGTTTATTTTCTGTAAAGAACCAAATTCCGCATTCCATTTTGTATAAAAAGACACCTGCACCTTAACATCATACCAAACTAAAATGTAAGAAATCATGAAAATTCACCATTCTTAATTTGTCTTCTTCGTTCTGCTTGCTAAACTATTTTATTTTAACTGTGGAAGGTTCAAAATTCCTCTTACATATAACTTATTATTATTCCCGGTCGGGGGGGGGGCGTCAGCACCCCGATCTCCCTCAGGTAGGGAAGAGCGCGGCATCCATCCGACAGGATCTCGAAGGTAGGTCCGTCCCCCGGGAAACGGTTTCGGGCGGTGGAATGAGCTGGACAAAGAAGGGTGATGTTTTGGGGGCTGCCATGCAGAAAGGGCATGTGGGGTATAGTCGTAACCAGCAATAGTGTATTTTAATCGCGTCAACTACATCTTCGTTGAATAGTTTATAGCGAAAATTACAACTTTGTTGTACATACAGAAAATTCTAAACAGTCCACAGAATAAAAGGCTGCGGTTATCTTAAGCTTCCATTGTGGGATGGGATACATGATCTGATGTAAATTGCCTCACAAATAAAAAGTTCAACGAAGCTTGTAAGAAGAGGAGGCCACGAAGTCAGATTTATTACAGGAGTTGACAAACAAGGATATATTTTCTCTAATATACTATTGTTTAACTGGTTAAATTTTAGAACCGTTGGAAGAAGTGGATATTGAAACGGACACTTTTGATCATCGGTTGACAACGCCTAGTCCTCCAAATCAACCAATTCTGTGAAGAAGCAGTTGAACACATTAAAAAATTATAAATATGTAATTACACCATATCTTTCATGGCCATATACTGTACTGTAGCCTAAGTGATGTAACCATCGCTGTACATTGCTATCCATCATTTTTTGAAACTGTATAAGTCACATGTTGTGTTCTTGCCCTTAATTAACTTGCCGCCATGTCTTTTTCTATATCTGTTTTATCTTTACAATGATTTTTTAAGAATTACCGTTTTATTTTGTGAAATCTACTTTATTGTTAAGCTGAGAATATCCATGTGATTTCTGCTATAGCAATATATTTATACACTTTTAGTAATACCAACGTAGGATTATCGCCATCTTTTATCGAAATTTTTGTTTTACACATCGGACAATTATATACACTGCATTGCAAAAAATGGAATTCATATTTCACATTCAATCTTATCGCCTCACTTCAAATTAAAACTATCCAATTAGGTAGAACTTGGGGCTGGATTGAAGCTTGACAATTACACAGGTGTCTTGTACTTTTGCGGGGTCACCTATGCATCATACTGTATGTCTAGAAAGCCTATAGATAAGTTCCGACTTTGTTAACGAAAAAATAAAATCGTGTCTATACTGAGAACAGCAAGCAAAAATTCATTTTTTTCACAACGCAGTGTCTAACTAACATACATCGTGCACTTTTCTTCATATACGTAATTTCAATTAAATAAAACAACTATGTAGTAAATCGAATATTTTTTTTAATATGGGGGTAATATTTGGATGAACTAAAATAATGTGAATACTTTCCTTTTATTATTGAATCAAAAAACGTAGGAGGCCTCTTCTTCTAGATCCTCCAATCCCCAACATAATTGCCTTTTCTAGCCCCTCTCCTTGCATTACGTGTCCGAAGTATGACAGCTTTTGCTTCAGGACCATATAGAGTCAAAGGAAAGAGTGGTAGCCACTTGCTCCAGTATATAAACTAAACCACCTTAAATCGGTCCAAAAAAGGCTGGAATAACTGCCCTCAGCAAAGAAGACAATGATCTTAAAAACGATCTTAAAACAGAAAATTGTGCAGGTGCGCATATAGCATATATAACATATATAGTGGACGCAGAGGAAACATTGTCGTATGCATTCCTGACATTCGTCAACGATGGAAGGCATTGCCAAAATAATGAGCAAGATATGCAACACCAACAAAAATACAAATTCAAAGTTTTAGTTGAAAAATGAAAGCCACTGCAATCCATCCAGGCTGGCATTATAATCTCCAGATAGAAATTGTTGGAGTAATTGAAAACGGGATTTTAAAAACGAACCAACAACCTATACACATCTCGTACTTGAATTTGGATCATCTGCGCAAACTCATGCGGGGCAGCGCGAAATAGCAAAGAATCACGAACATCTGAAACATTTATCTAAGCTCGGACCTACATCCCCGTTTAACCATTATAGCAGAGAAAATATTAATTAAGTTTTGACTAGCTGCTATTAAAGAAAAATTGCAACAACTAACTCCACACATCTCAGAAAAACTTCGTGATGACGATCGATATGCAGTGCTCCGGCCACCTTTGATCAATATGGAGTCAGCTTTTTCAAAGATCGACGTATAGAACTGAATCAAAAAAATACTGAACGCCATCACTACTGATGGGAAAGACAAGATATCATTTTTACAATAATTTGATGAACTTTTAACACGTTATATAATGCAAAGCCAATCAAGCGGAAAAGCTCTCTTATTAGCTTGGATTGAATAGCTATAATAAGTCCAATTTTCCATCAAATTATTCAATTTGGTTATATAAATCTTATTCAGACCGTGTAAACCAATTTGAGTCTTAATACGGTGATTTATTTGTTTGGCTAAATCCTGCAGAGGCACCCATGTAAGCCATCCTCATTCAATTCCACAAACTTAATATCATGCACGGTTGAATTCTCCGATATAGCCAATATGCCGTAACAAAAATGCCGTGGAATTTCCCGCATAATAATAATATATTGCTCTACAATTTCGATCCATCTAGCCTGCTAAATTATCTAAACATAGCAGGTTACTTTTACATCTGGGCTTCGTGCTCAGAAACGTTTTGCCATGGTTTTCCCTTTGGCTCGACTATATACGGCCCATCATTGATTCTTTAGACGAAGTAGCCGTTTGTGCCCTCAATGTCTTCCTCTTCCAACTGGACATGTATTCACATCCCCTCTCTAATTCGCTTTATATAAACCTGCAAGTCTTACACCAATACTCCATCCAATCAGTATATTATCACTCTCTTTCTGCTTATTAACTTTTAATCACATTTCTTTCTTATACTAATTATTCTTCTATTCAATTGACTCGTTGCATTGAAAGCTTGCAGGAGGCGACCGTCTGAGATAATCTGGGTTTGTTGGAAGAGTAACTGAATAACTTGAGTCGATCGTCTCGTTGCTATAATAAAAACAACGTAACGTCGCTATGCCTGTACCGCGCCACGACACGACTCAGCTGGCACGACATTTAACTATCGATTGCCATCTTATATTATTGTCACAGTCGTAATATAATGCACCTTTCACTTTTGTGGTAACATTCTCCGTAATAGTCTGTTAATCCAGATGCTCGGCAGGATCATGCGCTGCACCAAGGACCATCCATGACGTCAAGGATTTTATTTATCTTTGTTTGAAAATAATACTAATAATTAATTCATTGTAATTGTTTTAAGGTAACACTGATCAACGCGATAGCTTTTAAAGAAGAGCCTACATCTACTGTATGCGTATAGTATACGTAAAGCATCCTTACACTGCACATTTCGAGAAAATATTGAAACGATTAACAGAAAGATAGAACAGTGAGTGCTGTTTTGGCTCGTTAGGTGTGATCATTAGCAATTCTCACCTTGTATGCTTCCGAAGTGCAAAGAAGGGATAAGGATCACAAAAATATGGCGTCAATTGCATGGTGACAGCAGGTCACCTGGACAATCCTTATTTACTGCAAACTGCTAAGCATTTGAGTCGGATAAAGGACTACTCCAATAGCGGACGGATAGCTAGCTAAAATGAGGTAAATTTCAGTTGTGGGCCGAAGTTAAACTTTTGAAAAGTGCACATTTCTATAACGCTCAACACGAAACTTTGGCCTGCGCACAAAAGTTTTGAGCGCATCTTATGATATCAAATTTCTCGTTGTAACATGATGTGACTAATATAAAAGCCTAAAAGTATTCCCTGAGTAAGGATTCCGTAGGTTTTGCGTTGGCTATTAGGTGACGCGTACACCCTCTAGTAACCAGGCAAGCTCCTTAAGCTACTTTCCTGTTTAAATTTCATGACCTTTATAGGCATCTATAAATTAGGTGTAATACTAAGGTTTTTGGCGCATAATATATGTTTCGGTCGGCCACATGGAAATTGCTTAGCTATTTCGGAAACGAAAACATTGATATTATTAAACTGGCAATATGAGGTACAGTAATTGCGCTGTGCTACACAAACTGTAGTTTGGCTATCATAACCTGCTCGTTCGTCCCTATTGGTACATGATCAGGTTGCTTTAGATAGTTTTAGGTCCTACGGAAGCATTGGACCAAATGCGAAAATAACACCGAAAAAGGAAGGAATTTAAAATAATAATGTAGACTGTACCAGCACTGTTTAATTGAAATGTGTACTTCATGCAAAATAAAAAGGGGATAAGAAACAATTTATTTAGCGCAAATACAATGATGGCTAAATGACACACCATAAATTTACAACGTAGATAAAATGCGCCAGTCATTTGTACACGGAGAATGTTTCTAATAGCGACACAGGACTGACTATGCACTCTAACTACGAACCATTCGTTCACATTCGAGAGCACATTCGCGGACCAATATACGAGCAGTGTGAATGTTTTTCTTCAGTCTTTCGGCCGCCATTTTGTTTCCGGCATAGGTCGGGCGAATATCACGTCCCATTTCCTCTATAACCTGCAAAAGGTGGGCATATTTCCCGTAGTGGGCTTGGCTTTGTGCCTGCGACTGAGCTTGGACCGCAGTCTGAGGTGCGGGCGAGGCGGCATTGTCGGCAGCTGTCTCCATTGGTCTAAAAAATATTAAAATACATTTCGCATAGAGTAACAGCGTCAAACCGGTCTACCGACAGAGTACATAATATTGTACATAGTCGTTCGTCTCCAAGGTGGTTGCAAGGTTTTTATCCAGCAACTTTTTGAGAAAGTTTAAATTATAAATAATTTATTTCTACAAGTAAACAATATAAATACATGAATACTTCTGTTAATATTTTCGTACAGTATATTAAACTGCTAAATTTTTTAATATTATCACGGAGTAATATATTTTCTAAAAATGTTTTCTTTTGTTTTCAAAACGCGTATAATGAAGGGTGGCGCCATATTATTTGGAAGGTTTTTACGTGTCATTTATTAGTGATGGGAAAGCTAAAATATGCAGTGCATATGGTTGTCATTTTCATCGATTTCATCCCTCGTTTCATTTATTTTTTCTTCAACTTATTCACCCTCATTCCATCTTCGTTTTGTTTGTATTGGATCTATATGTTAGTTGAAGGTTACCTTCCCTCGCAACGCCCTCGTTTCTGTTCGATCAGGGTGTGATGTCACTTGTCAGCCTGTAGTGCGTTGAAATTCCGTGACGTCATCTAATCATACTGTTTTGTTTCATGGATTCATGGAATTTCCTCAGGTTCACGGGGATCTATATCGATTTATATGATAGTTAAAGAGCATTAACAGACTTTAGTTGAATTATTCAGAAAACATATATATACTACTCATATCGGGTACTTTTTGCACTATGTAAGATAAAAGTATATTGAAAATTTAAGTGTCGTTTTTAATTTACTTCGAGTTGAACCTCTATGTACTAATTACTCTATGGGTCTACCCACCAAAACTTAGCAGAGCTTATAGAATCAAACGCAGGCTGGATTATAAATAAGGATGATGAGGATAAATGAAACCATAACAAGAGAATTCCAATCGTGAAATATTGCATCATACAACCAGTAAGTAAGTGAGGATACGAGAGTCCTGTTTCGGCACTGTTATGACCTAATAACACGCAGTTCCTGACTACAGACAGTTCAACATACAGTATATTCTCCTATAAGAATCGGCCAAAGAAAACGTTATTTTAATGAATGTTAAAAGTTGGATTACCAGCCTAAAACAACACTGGGCGGTTAACTTTCGTTTCTCAAATACTATCAGTTGCTTCCCTGCATCCTGTTAAGCACTGTCATCAGCAATTCTTATAGCCTGCTTAAAGACTTTCAAACTGCATCCAAATGGCGTCATTTTTACTATTCTGGAAGCGAATATTGTAACATGATTGTAAAATTGCTCTGCAGTCTTGCTATACTACTGGTCTCTAGACTTTCAGTAGTATATCTTGAACAACGTTTTTAGACATACTACTGTAATGTCTTGAAACGATGGCTGGGAAATCATACAACTTCAGATTGCAGAGCATGACAAGAAGAACAGTAGCTATAAAGGCCCCATAAATATATGCGGCAATTTTATAGACAAGTAACACAACTGATGAAAAGAACTAGAAATAAGGAATATTCACTAAAAAACAATTTATATGTATATTTATTTTGTATATTAATATAAGTTGAACTGCTGAAATAATTTGAAAATCTTTATATTTATAAATAGTGTAAATTTATATAATACCATAAGTAAACACCATCAACGACTATCCAACAAGAAATAAAATCTTCCCTAAAAATACAGTACAATCACTTCTACAATGACCTTTCTGTCCAAAAATTTTTATTTACTCTAATGAAAACTTGCATTTCCATGATCAGTGACAGTAAGCTTTGGTAGTACTAACTGATGCAGTTCAATCAGTTATGCTGAACAATTTTTTTAACTAGATACTTGTAGGTACAGTGGATCTGTAGTCCAAATAGTCGGATTAATTGAGCTTGCTTCTTTTGAGGAGTAATGTAATGCATCACAGTCAAGGTTAACAGCACTTGAACTATTTCTTTCTTGTGTGAGATTTTGTAACAGTATTTTGAATCAAGTGAAAGTTAAAAAGCTTTGACTATCGAAATGCATTTTCACATTAGCTAAATTAATACCTTTACACTAGAATGCCTTTGTTACACATTTTGGCTGCTTACAAATGTTTTAAACCATTGACATTGTGGAATTTAATCTTGTGATATTACAAGAAAGTAAAATTTAGTTAGTCCAAGAGATGACTGGCCAACTTAGCACTTATAGATTTTCCATTAAACCATTTACTTTGTAATATAGTATTATAACTGTCCATTATTAGTTGAAAATAATTTTAATTAATTCATATTCATAAATTAGTTTATTGATATTGCAAATTCATATGCATAAATTAGTTGATTGATTCTACAAATTTAAAAATCTATTTAAAATTTAATAGTAATTTTCATTGATAAAAATTCTAAATTAATTAATTACAATTATTAATTACATATTAGATTTTTATTCAAATAATATTTCTCACTACTTAAGTTAAAAGATATATTCTTATAATCAATAAATAATTTTGTTGAAAGTTTACTAGTATTATATATAATATAAAAATATATTTATAAAAATATATAATTATATATTATAGATAAATATTTTCAACTAGAAATTCGTTTTTTAAATACTTGATGCATTGTTGGCCCCTTCGGAATAAAGTATTGTTTCTGACCTCTGAGAAAATTACTTGAGCCTGTAAATCTGACAGCATAATTCAAACCAAAAGTATGTATTTTAATAACCAAAAAGAATAATATCAATAAATTTCTAGATATTACAGAAAGCATTCAAACAAGTGTCAACTAATTAGACAAAGAGGAAACTTTTATGTCTTCAATGCTTAAGAATTGTTTTATATAAGACATGGTATAATTATTAAGTATTATATTATATAATTCTCTAACTGGTTCAACCAATTAATTATATTTTGTGTGTCCCAATAAAAGTGGATTTGAAAGTTGAATATGACGCTTTGATACAATTTTTGTTGTTAAAACTAAATTGAAATAATATAATTAATATGGCAAAATATATATATTATGCAGATGGTCAGAGTACATCTGACTATATGTGTACTATCTGCCAGTAATGTACTGGGTTGATGGTTTGTGAAAGTTGAAATTATCCAGAAGCATCTAACTAGTACATGTTAAGCCCAGTGTAGAGGCTGTTTATATAGTACATATATAGTGATGCCTACATCACAACTTTCAAATGTACACACTCACAGAAATGTCATACAGTTGATTGGATACCATGTGGGTGGTGAAGTGCTCATTTACCTACATTTAGGTTTGAATAAAGGGATGCTTAATCAAGTTAAATAAATTATATGAGGCATTATTAATATACATAAAATAATAATTGACCCAAAAATTTTCTTGCACTAAATTATTTCTATTTTGGAAAATACTAATATACTACTAACACATTTTGTGTGTAATAAAATAAGGGTATACTATGTTAATTTTGTTCCTGCATTTTGAAAAGAATCTTTGTACAGTAGGTGCCGCTTTATAAATCCAAGGATAATAAATCCCATTATCTATGAAATTCAAAATGCCAGGGTATGGAACTTTTGCATTGAATTTTTGCCATATAATAAATCCAGTCACAGCGTATATCCACCTGATTTGTCTTGTGGAGTGTGACTGCAATCATTTTGCACAGAGAGATTGTGCAATTAGTGCATCACTCAGTTTGAATTGAATCACAAAGCGTTTAGTAGCTTTGGTTGTCTTGGTGTTCCAACTGTTTGTCGTGAAAAACTTGCAAGTTTACATGGCATTTGGCTATTTAATCAAACCAGTTTTTATGTCAGTTCTTCACCATGCCCAAGCCCAAAAACCAAATCTGAAGGGAATCCTTGACTCAAAACTACCTCACTTTGAAGGAGAAGTTGGCAAAACTGGACACATATGCTGAATTGAAAAGCGCGCTCAGTCAACGTGATGCTGCAGATAAGTAAACTATTCGAAAAAAGGAGGCTTCTTGGGCAGAGTGCCGCTGAACCTGAGGAAATCCCATTCCCGCCTGGTCTTTCTGAGGATGAATTCCAGCACTGGGTCGACATTGACAGTCGGATTGCCAATGAGGCCACAGAGGAAGTCCAAGCTGACGGTCAAGATGCACTGCGCGAGAGAGGAGATACTGAGAACAGCCTACACGTCAACCACAAGGGCAGTCGTCAAGTACATGCTGGGGGACCTAAAAGGTATTGAGGAAAGGGGTAAAACACTAAATGCGATCGCCATGGAGAGAAGTATGAGAATGCCGATAGATAACCCAAGAAGAGTATTGGCAGAGTCGAACGAGAAGAGAAGACTAGAGAGAGAGAGAGAGAGAGAGAGAGAGAGAGAGAGAGAGAGAGAGAGAGAGAGAGAGAGAGAGAGAGAGAGAGA
>JAUYWV010091423.1:0-14790 GCA_032274565.1 Nematoplana nigrocapitula
GATCTGCCCTTAGGTAGCCTCTGGTCTACCATTTGTAATTTTGTAATTACAATAAAATCAATTATTATTATTATTATACTGACAGTTCATCCGCGTGGCTTCCTGTGCCTCCACCGATATCATTCTCCTCACCTTAGTCGCCATTAGAGCCACGAATTCAGTACGAATAGCGACCGAGAGATACGAAGTAGACCCAGAGGCCTTATTAGCATAGTTAGATATACTGTATATATACTTTGTCAGTTTAGGTAACTTGTAAATGTGCTAATAAAAAATATCAATCCACTTCCACCATTTTTGCTGCTATTTCTTTATTTTTCAACCGATTTAAATGTTATTTATACCAAACGCCACGTAATAATTTCCTTTACCTGTTTTATTGTTGAGGTCCACTCCAAACCTTTTCTAAAAAAATACAAATAGCAAAATTTGCCGCCCCTCAGAATGTGCCGCCCTAGGCAGTAGCCTACTCAGCCTATTGGGAAATACCGCCCTGACTATACTAAGTAGTGACGTCCGCGGTAGTCAAAGAAGTCAGCGAAGATTGACTCGAACGGTGTGGTGGGAATTGGTGCTGGCACGGGTGGTAAGTCGATTTTATGCAATATTATTTAGGTAGATATTAGCTATACAATAGATGTTAGGTCGCATAAACGTAGCTAGATTTTAAGTCGAAAATAGGTGGACAGTGCTACTTAAATAGGTAGAATTTACGTGGATTTCTAACGCCGAATCTATCTAGACTTTATTTCGATTTTAAGTGGATTTTATACTACAATTTGTATATTCGTATTTTATCTGTTCATTTTGTTATTCATGGCTGATTGTAACAGTATTTTTGCGCGAGAAAATAATTAAAATATATTGTTAAATATAATTACAGTATAATCAAAACTGACTAGCAAGATCATCCAGTTGTGAACGACTGTAGTTTCCTATTTTTGTTTATATTTCTGTTCATTGTACTTTTATATGATTGTCCTAAATAACTTAGCTTGTGTTGCTAAGACAAAATGTAAATGAGAACTAATAGAGAGAAAGTTTTATTATTTGAGGAAGAATTTGACATCTAAAATATAAATTATTTTCAAGAATCGCTTTAAATATTATAACAATAGGGATAATATGTAAGTAAAATTATATACAGCCTTGGCCACTGTATTAAAGCATCAGAATAAAATACAAAAACAATTTTTTAGTTCTATTGATAAATGTCGTGTATTAGCGAAAAATACGTTAATATTTTGTCTTGATGCTAATTCAGTGGTTACGGTTGTATATATATGAATTTCACTTTTCATCAAAATACTTTAAAGTATCTCTGTTAAGCTCGTGAAGGTTTCTTTCACTTGATTCATTTGTTACCCATGTAAAATCAATATCATCTACACCGGTTAGTTCCCACAAGATACTGTATATCATCGAAATTTAACATCTTCGGGCAATAAAACTTACGTCAGCGTAGAAAGAAAATCTCTTTGTGTTTTGCCTATAGATATTTGTAATAATAATCATTGATTTATTGAGCAACAATGATGTAAAGATTTAGTCGTCATGTCGTTATGCGCCAGCAATTTAAATCATTGTTGTCCTGTAAATTAATGGCATTCTGTTATATTGTGTTATTTGCTTATTCGTGGAAGAGCATAACAAAGAACAATAACTGTGATAAAAGAACGAAACATGTAAGAATGTACTACACGCACTGAGAAGTATAAAATACCACATGATACGTAAACTTAGAAAGATATTTGAAAATATGGGCAAATAAGTAACAAAGAATAACTGAAAGGGCAGAGGAACCGTAAAGAATTACTGTACTTTAAAGTTTTTAAATTTCTTTTAAATGCACTGTACACTCTTTTGTACATTGAAGTCCAAAGGTAAGCAGAATTCAAGATACGAGAGGCGGCGATCATGAAAATGCACCAGAATTAGCATGATGGTGTGTAGGGCATTAGAGGACTAATCCATAAATGCTCTTAAGGTCGTAGACTTGCAAAAAAAGAAGATGGTGTAATAATGTTTTATTATGTTTAGACGATTACATTGTCTGGGGCGCAGTAAGCTTTCATGAAGTGTGTATAGGGGGGCAAAATATATGATTCCTATTAAACATTCCGAATTGACAAAACTTGGATAGTTTCCTATCATCAATTCGACTCAGATTTTCCCAAAAAAAGTACACAGCTGTTCGATTATTAATTTGATTAATTACTGCAGTGACTGGCAAATTTTCAGACTGGTACGCACTTTTAGACTATAGATTAGTGCAGTTTTCGAATAAGTCGTTCAAAGAAGTTGGTGGGGGGGGGGGCGCTATAATGCTATATAAAATAATTTAATTTTTTTTTAAATTATTCAAATTGAATTAATGTATAGCATTTATGGAAAATGATATTATTTTCAAAAAGAGGAAATGCATATACTTTGCCAAGATCCTGTTTCAAAATATAAATATGTTAAACTACAATTTTCGCTGAATCAATTAAGCTTTTGGGTATGACAGCAAATACTGCGTTACATTGTCGTCTATTCGTCTTTGTAAACCACATTCTCGTCTATTTTGTGTTCCGATTATATAAGACGCACTCACGATAGTGTATAAGGCTGGCTATTTCTATCACCTCTGAAAACCATAAACCTATCAGACTTAAATGGTTTACCACTAAGTTGGACAAAGAAAAGGAGGCGTGCCCTGTTTAGACAGCCCGCTCAATTCATTGCAACTTTTAATCTATAAAGTCAAACTTATCATGCTCGTTTGGTAAAATTAATTTTCCTGTCTGTCAAATATTGATTGATTATTTTCTACATCCAATAAAAAATATATTCCGTCTTATATATATATAGTATATGTATTTTTCATGACTGTATTAGGTATACATATACCACGTACTACAGAGGGCTTCACAAAGTATTCTTTATTTGTTTTCCTAGTTGCACAGATTTCCTATTTCTCGTGGTCAGAAAGCCGCCACTGGGGGCAAATAAATTCTGCTCAGAACACCGGACACTTCAATGTTGGATTCATTGGGGAATCGGCTGGACAATTGAATGCGTCGGCAAACTGAGGCGAATTGGAGACGGCTCCATTCACTCTGAAAAACCCAAAAATGAAGAAAAAAGAGTGTCTCGAAATTCCAGTTGTTGCTGCTTCGACAAAAGACTTAAGACTACAATATTTTTAATATATTTGCTAAACTATTTTTACATGAGTTTTTTGGTTGTTGTATTTTTCGGCGAGATATCTACATAATTATAATTTGTGAAGTACTTCTAGCGGATATTCTTATGTCATGTCACCCCCTCTCTACTCTCTTTCTCTCAATCCCTCTTTCCCCTCTCTCTCTTTCTCTCAATCTCTCTTCCCCCCTCTCTCTTTCTCCCCCTCTATCTCTCTCTCTCTCTCTTTCTTTCTCCCCTCTTTCTCTCTCCTAACTCTCTCTCTCTCTCTCTTTCTCCCCTCTTTCTCTCTCCTGACTCTCTCTGTCTCTTTCTCCCCCCCTCTCTCTCTCTTTCTTTCTCTCTCTCTCTCTCCTCACTCTCCCTGTCTCTTTCGCACTCTCCCTCTTTCGCACTCTCCCTCTTTCTCTTTCTCTCTCTCTCTCTCCATCTCTTTCAACCCCTTAGTCTCCACATCTATCTCTATCTTCTGCATCTCCTCTCTTTACTCCAACAGCCTTTATGTTCTTTTCTAATATATTACATCTCTCCATCTCAGTTCCGGTCTTCCTATTCCACTCGTTCCTTCAGTTTTATTCTCAACATTCATTACATACTGCTAATGACGCTACTCTATGATCGCAATCTTCCTCCGCGCATCTGGTCCCCTAGTTTAATTATTTCAAATACTTTCCCAATACCTTCGCTATGCAATTCCCTCTGTCAGAGAGTCACCTGCTATTCATCTCAGTATTCTCATTTCTGTCCCCTCCAATGCCAGCTCTTCCTTCTTTCTTTTTTAGTGCCCAAGATTCAATTCGATAGAGATAGAATTGCTCTTATTTCAGTCTTGTATATATTTACACGGCGTTTTTTCTGACAATTTACTGTCTCTCATCGAAGATATTTTCAACCATTTATGCCATGCTGCTTTTACTCTGGCTATCACATCACCCATCTTGCTGCTATAATTAACAATTAATCCAAAAGTATCGAAACTCCTGGACTTCTATATTTCCATGATTCTTTAGTCAATTCAGCGCATCTATATCAATGCAGCCATCACGGCTTGGGGCCGACCCCTCAATCATTCTTTTAATGTGCCCTTTTCTAAAAGACTATATTGTCACCCAAAGCACGAAAAAACAACCTTTTTTTATGTAATCAAAAAGTCAGTACCTTTCATTGGGAAAAACATGGCCTTAAGAAATATGCCGTTTTTTAGTAGGTGCTAAAAGTTAAAAGAAATGGACGAATTGACAGGTCCATTACAGACAATTAAAAAAGTTGCAAGATGAATAAATAGTTTATTAGAACAGTCGCTAGATGATGAAGCAAACAGCCCATTCCAAGTCATTCCCTGCTCCTTCAAAGACATCCCTTGCTCCTTCCAAGTTATCTCCTGCCCCTTCAAACACATATATCTGCCTTTTACATGTTATCCTCGCTCTTCAAAGACATATCTGCTCCTTCTGACGCATCCCCTGTTCCTTCCAAGCGATTTCATGCTCCTTCCAAGTCATCACTGTCCCGTCCAGATTATCCCTTCTCTTTCCAAATCATCCCTGCCTCGTCCAAATCATCCATTCTCCTTCCAAGTCATCCCTGCCCCTGTCCAGATCATCCCTCCAGTTCTAAGCATCCCAGCCCCGTCCAGATCATCCCTTCTCCTTTCAAGTCAACCTGCTCCTTCCAGATCATCCCTTCAATTTCTAAGTCATCCTTGCCCCGTCCAGATCATCCCTTCAATTTCTAAGTCATCTTTGCCCCGTCCAGATAATCTCTTCTCCTTTCAAGTCATCCCTGCCCCGTCCAGATCATCCCTTCCATTTCTAAGTCATCTTTGCCCCGTCCAGATAATCTCTTCTCCATCCAAATCATCCCTGCCCCGTCCAGACTATCCCTTCTACTTATAATTCATCCCTAAACCTTTCAACCTTTAAAGCACACTTGAAATGCAATAAAATGCAAACGAAATTTCCGAAGAATATGCCGACAACCTCAATTAGCCTCTCCCCCTACTTAGTGGGTCCTTTCCATCGTAGAAGGGCCACTTTCTTATTTTGAAGGGACCGTTCTCCCCATCCATAGGGCCACTTTTCCCATCTTAGAAGGAGAACGGTTTATTGATTTTTGTGTTCCGTATTTCAGTTAATTGTATATGACAAATCACCATTTCTTACCTTATACAAAATAAACTGAATATCCTATTGAAAGATCTGGCGACGCGTCTGTGATCAGCCCAGCTCTACCTATTCTCCCTAACTCCTTGTGTGTGGTTTTGTTACACTCTGCCCATACTCCATTCTCTGCTATAGCCCAACCAAGATGTACCGGTCTGTAACAAAGTAGATCAAACTCCTCTTTTAGGCTTATCAGACACTGCATACATCTATTAGCAAGTGAATTCGCCTACAAAAAGAGGTGCCTTATTGAGAAAGTGTTACTGAAATGCCAAATTGTAGGTCAACTTTGTCTTACCTTAATTCCTGAAGAAATATCCCTTTCTTGGATCGGGCCAACGACGAAGGACCAGATAGGGCCGCACATTCTGACTAGAGAGACAATGAGAAAAACATGGACTTATTTCCTGACGATGTCTTCTTGTCGATTTTTCTCTCTTCTTCTTTCTTTTCACATAGAGCTTTCTCAAATGTTCACTTTCGAAATTTATCCACTGTTTCATTTTGGTTTTAATTTTCGCTTCCGTCACCTCAAATAGCCATCTTTTGTTCTTCTAGTCTCCTTTAGCTGTCTCGTTCGCCACCTTGTCTGTCACCTATCGTTCCCTCTGAAGCCACAATGACTGGGGATTCATATCATTTCGATGGTCTTGTTCATGTCTTTGTTGTTAAGCCATCTAAGCGATTCTATAGTGAGGATTTGCTCTAGGTTACAAGGAGATATTTTTGCCAAGAGTCGGAGTTTTCTTTGAGCTATTTGGGGGCATTTTTCACAGCCTACATTTCGGTCTGATAGAACGAGCATAGCTTGCCTGCCGCTTCATTTATGGTGTCGATAACCGTGAAAGATGATTCTGCTTGTTTCACTATCACCGTGGCTGCCCCGCCGTTCTCATTGTTGTTCTGTGCCGATCCATCCGTGTACAATGACGATGTCTGTATAATACTTATTGACTTTTTCTTCTGCCATTAGGAGGTTCTCTGTAGTTGATGGGGTTTTCTTGTCTGTAGTATCTATCATCACTTTACCTCTATCGAGCCTATGTTGCTGCTTTATAGACACTATTTCACTAGGTAAGTTTCGATCACTATGTTAATTCTCTTAAACTGCGCTTGGTGCTATCAGACGAGCATCGCTGCAAATCTACATACTACACGCACGAAGATTTAGAGCAAACGGTGTTCTTGCAGTGTTAGTTGGGATCATTTATCAATTCATAATTTAGTAAGTAAGTAAGTAAATATATATTTTAACGAGAAACGAATGAAAATGGGAATTAAACAGGTTGACAACAACGAAAGGGGTTATATCATCTAACCAGGAAACAAAATATTATAAATGCAGCACATTGCAAACATGAGACATCAGTAATTAGGCAAAAAGAAGAAAAAAACAATTACACAATGTATAATGGATAAGCAGAGCAGTTATATACGGAATCAAAAATATGAAAAATAAGATACACAAGTATGAAGCACATTTAGCTCGTGAAGGTGTTGTCTATCAGGATTGAAGTAAACGGAAAGAATGAGTTTCATCGCCGCATAGTTCGGGAGGGAGGTTTCAAAACTCGTCCACTACGTTGAGACGTAGGCGGGGACATGGCAGGAAGGGGGTTGGTAGAGTCAGTTAAAATAGCGGTAAGTAAATTCTTTGCAGCAAACTCTCTTCTATTTTGTAACACCAAGAAATCACTGCATTGACAATCAAGATTCAAATGATTTTATGGGCCCGTTTCTGAATTCTCTCCAGGGATGAGGAAAGTTGATCATTAAGGCCGACAAAAAGTATTCCAGACGAGATCTCACAAGGCCTTGATAAATAAGCAATAATCGTTTCGATGTAGGACAGGCTGAAGAATTCGCAGAGCATATAGTCTTTGAGATGCACTTTTGATAACGTGGGAGTCATGCATGTTCCATTTTAAGTCATTTGTAAAGTGAACTCCTAAATCTTTGACAGAATTAACCTCCTCAATACCCTGAAGCATGGGGTGGGCATAGGAAGGTGATTTGGGGATGACGAGTAGCTTACAGTTCCCCAAGTTCAGCCTCAAACCGATGGAAAGTGCCCATGTCACCATGCGATGGTGTTCCGCTGTGTCAGAGTCAGGACGCGATTTATGGAGAGGCAATACGAAAGTATACAGTCGTCTTTATACTTGATGACAGACGTAGATGTCGATAAAGTGTGTAGAGTGGAGACAATTAAGTTGAAGAGAAAGGGGCCCATTTGTATTCATCATGTCAGGCAATCTTCTGCATTTGATTGTTAGACGGCGTCATTGCTATATACAGTAGAGGCTGAGAGCCTCAAATTTTCTACTATATACGGCTTTAGCTTACCTGAGCGTAGGAAAGGAAGAAGGTTTGATTGACAGTGAAATTGACGGCGAGTTGGGATGACTTGGGCATTGGCAGATGGTGAAAGGCCTGGAGAATTGAAAGAAAGAAAAAATTATCGGTTTTAAAGACCTTCGCCAAGATAAACTTTCGGAAATTACTGATTAAGGTTGGAAGCGCAAAACGAAAAATTCTTTCAACGTCTTTCGGCAGTTACTCACACAGTAATTCACAGAATCCCTTCATTACCAAAACAGCAAAACTTCGTAATTGTCAAATCCAAAAAATGACGAAATATAATTATGTCGAAATTATATTATTACTGAAAAATCAGATTATTTATTAATACGCTTAATATTAGGAATATTAGGAACATTCTGTATAGTTATAGCGAGCAATGAGCAGTGTTGATCAATAATTAATTAGTTTTTAATAGAAATTTCCTTGTTCTCTGAATATAAATAGTCATTGCTTGATAATTCGCCATCCTTGTCCTTTTTTGTGCAAAGCAGTCAAATACTCGACGACTCTTTCATTTTGATTTTCTGATACTTTCTGTCCAGTCGCGCCCAGATCTGAATGATGTATGTTTTAATTTTTTTATGTGGAACTCGTATTTTTTTGCATTCTCATCAAAAGTTGTGCCAATTTCATTATTCACTGATTTCAGCATAGTTCTTTTTATTTTTGTACTTCACTCTGGAGGACTTTTTCAATTCGGTTGTAACACAATCCATTCCTCAATAACATGTTTTGACTTCTTTGCTTTCCTTGGATGTATGTTGTTTAGAAAGATGTACCAAAATTGTCAGCTTTGATTGACATGCTGTAGTTCATTTTAGCTCCAAAAAAGTTTCTTCAATATCTTCAGGTGGTAAAACTGCATGAAATATAATAGTACCCACTTGTATACTGAAGTCTCTTTCATCAATGTATCGGTCCATAAGGATTTCTATTGTATATGCTTTTTCACTTCGATATTTTATAATTCGACATTTTTTGGATTTGAGATTCTGTAGTTTCGAGAGTTTTGTAGTTTCGGAATTTTGTTTTCTTAAGAATATCTTTCGACTTTTTGTGGTTTCCACATTTTTGGATTCGACTTTTTATATTTGCAAAGATTATATTTTCGACATTATTGTAGTTTCGACATTTTTGTAGTTTCGTCGTTTTGGATTCGACATTTTATATTTGCAAAGATTATATTTTCGACATTATAGTATTCGACAATTTGGATTCAACATTTTTGTAGTTTCGGCATTTTTGTTGATGCTACATTTCTGTAGATTGGAAATTTTTGCTTTTAAAAATAAAGTTTTCGACATTTTTGTATTTGCAAAGGTGATTTCTTGGCATTCTGACTAACATGAAAATGAGCGACAAGTCCAATGAGGCGTCCTCGGTTCTCGGTTCTCCGTCCTCGTACCAAGTTTCAACTGAAATTATAAATCTCAAATTGCTGAAAAATCCATTTTTCTAATTATTTTTGGCGATCTTCATAGGAATGTGGTCGTAAAGAGTTTCAGCATTGCTGCATGCTATACTATACCAGTTCCGTTACGTGGGGAGGTGGATGAGGTGGACGTCCACCCCCTCTGTTTAGAAATAAAAAATAAAAAGACGCCGCTTCATGTTAAGCATACAAATTGGTTTGTTGCCTGATTATGTATATATTACGTATTACATTTACGCCCCTCTTGTGACTATCCCCGCCCCCTCAAAAATATATAGTGACGGCCTGATTTGTAACCCCCGGGTCAACAAGGGACTGATGCGAGTCATGCGACGCCAATAACCGACACAGTGACATCTTTCTTCTAAGACTTGCAATCAGCTGGGAATGAACCAGACGACTTGGGCATAGTCTCTTTTGCTGCTTTGTTACATTTTCTCGCCTATTTCGCCAATCACAAAGCATGTGTCATTGAGTCAGACTCCACTACAAGCAAATGATAATTGGACTACAAAAATCTAGTTGTCAGTTTACAATCCATAGTATATTAATGTGTACATACAAACTGCGAATTCACCTTTGCCTACGAATCCCTTGTTTTTCAGTTCACAACATGCCATCGGTAACTTCACCGCGTCGCCTGTGTAATTTGTCGATCCATCATTGTAAAATCGACCTTCACTGTACCAGCGACTGGCATTATTGGATGCGCTTGAGAAGTCACCAGGACCGTTTAGTCCGCAACAGTCAAACTAAAAAGGAGACATTGAAGACTCGACGATTTCCATAATAGAAAAAAGAAATGACAAATTTGAATATCCTTACGTTGATCATGGCATAATCCCAAATCATTGAAATTGTGTTTCCCTTTTCCGTACTCATCGGTAATCCAATGTAGGAAGTGTTTAGAGAACGAGTCAGCAAAACTTGCAGTTTGGATTCGATCTAAAATATTATATAATATATAAAAAGTACAGTAAAGTCATTCTCCTTCCACTAAAGATTAGTTAATCAGTCGTCAATCAGTCTTACCTTATTTTTGAAAACCGCTCCCAGAATAATGACAACAACTTGGATCAGAAGGATAATAACCAGAAAAATGGCGTACTGGAAAGAAAAAATTATATATTGCTAATATACAGTGTGAAAGCGTAAAAATATATTATTGCTGGATACCATTATTGAGGAAATGGTACCAATACCATCGATCATTGGTAGAAGCGGAGGTGAAGAGATTAACGCCTCCGAAATAACAAGATACAGGCGCGGTCCCAGAAAATTTGTCGGGGGGTGGGGCACACAACATAAATGACGTAATTTTTTGAAGAATAGAAGAGGGCGCCCTATTCAGTGAAGTCAGAATTTCAAAATTCTGACTTGACTGAATAGGGCGTATATTTTTAAAGGGCGTAAGTTTTTCTTAGGGGGGCACGTACCCCCTAGGCTCCCCTCCCTGAGTCCGCCCCTGGGATATAGCGCGATCATCCCTGCAAGTTGGCCATGAATTTTCCAACCGGATCTGTACCTGGAGAAATATTATTTTGATTTCTGAATGGATTCCCTGCCTATCTGCTGAAAACCTTTATCATCAGAGAGGAGTATCGCGCAGTTCAGCTTGGTTTTGGGTTCAAATATAGTTGGACAGAATACATATCTAACGATTTAGAAAGTGAAAAATAATAATAAAAGAACAGAAAGACGAGAGGAGAGAAAGTATAGTGAGAAAATGAATATAGTAAAGAGTGGAGAGAGGGAGATTCATAGGAAAGAGGAATGCGTGAGATTTAGTAAGTTATCCACCGCCGAACGGTCTTATATCTAAAAAAATTAATATTTTTACTACACCTGCGTGTTAGTGCGTATGTGTGCAGCATAAAATGTTTTGTTTATACTACATACAAGACGTCCTAAGCATTTTGATATAACTTCCTTCTCTCGATATTTTATTAGCCGTCTGAAAACTATGTTATCATGTTCACCTTACAGTTAGGCAGGGTAACTACAATATACACCCAGCGACAACAAGACCAATGCCAGTTTTGTATGTATGACTGCGAATACTGTAATTTCGCAACGAGTTCTGCCTATGTCCACCAGATGGATTCTATACCCTGTGTCAAGTGTTATGTTACACGCTTGAGATAAGGCTCAATGTAGTCTGCGACACTACACTATACTCGAATGTCTATATGAATTATTTTACAGTCTTATGTTGGGTGTAACGAACAAACTTCTCTTTACCAATTAGCTGCACTCATTGTTTGAATTGGGCGTCGACAAACGCACGCAGTTGTTTTTATCGCTTCATACATGGATGACTAAGACAGTTATCGCATGTACTGTACAGTAAAACGGTGCTCAATAAGTGGACAAAACACGTACACAATAAATCTGTCTAGCCTAATTCAGGAATATAATAATACTCTTGATATCCGTATGCTACTTTTTTTGTGAGAAAACATTATGTAGATAAAGGAAAGATATTTAAAAAGAGGAAAGATAGTAAAGGAAAAAAGTGAAAAGAGTGAAGAGAAAAGGAAAAGCCATAAGAGAATGACCTTCCAAACCTATGAATTGACGTCCTGATCCTACATACTCGAACTGTGGGAGCAGCCAAGTGCTCACTCAAAATGTCCAGGGGCTTGTTTTCCAAAAAATACACTTAAAACGTATTCACTTAAACGTGTTTCACGAAATAAAATTAGATTGTCATTAATTAACTTTGTCATAAGTGGAAATATAAACAAGTTTCAGAGTAACGGACTATTTAAATGAGAAGACTGTATTTTAACGAGTTACTTTAGATGAATTTATTACGTAATGTGTCATGTGACTACTGGGTGTTATATAAGACACAGCGTGTGTTATAGGAGCAGCGTGATTTCTCTGTCGTGAGTTCTATTTGACGGTGTGCATAGAGAAAATCTAGATTGTGATGAAAGTTGTATTCAGTACCTCCTATCATGTCGACAGCTAGGTGAAATCCTAACTTTAGTGAGGCAGAACGACATGCTCTCGTTGACGGTGTGAAGAAGTACACACGGATATTCCTTTTGAAAGATTCAGCCAGAAAATATATTTTCTTCTTCTTTTTCACTTAGATTTAAACGAAGTTTAAATCTATCTGAATAACATTTGTGAAACACAACTTAATATAATACATTGAAATCTGCACTTAGATTTTTTGTGAAACAAGTCCCAGATACGTTATCTCCGTCCGTGCAGCATTTGCAATAATTAATGGACCTAAGTCCAGACTGCGTAATATGGTACAAACGACAGATTTATTTTCAACCACCAAAAAACATGGATTTTCAATTTTCCCTTGCAGTTCACTTTTCAGTTTAGATTTCAGACAGCCTAGTCTCTGCAAAGTAATAATTTTTAATTCGACTGCAGTAGCAATTGCGCATGTTCACTTGATGTCCAGTTTCAGAGTCTGCCTGCACCGCAGTTGCAAGTAATAAGGTTTTATGATCGCACGCCGTATTTTAACTACCGGTATCCCAGGGCAACGGTGTTTGGTAATGCCTGAGTATATGAAATAGGTGTAGGTTTACGCAAATGCGTGCCATGCGCGCGCGCATGTCCCTGATCTATGGGTGCCCCCTTTAGCTAAACTTACACTAAATAAAAAAGTGGCGCAATATTTTGAACCATAATTTTGTAAAAATGGAAACTGTATGCAAATTGGACGAGGGCGCCGTTTTAAAATCAGGTTGCAGACGAAAACGTAATGCAGGTTCGACAAGTCCAAACCTCGGATGATAAAGCTGATAGATACTCTTGAACGACTTAAATTAGACCAGAGCTACATCTAACTATCAAACAATGGCCTCAAAATTAAAGTAGACTTTACGAAAAAACCGCTAATAAAAAATCAAATTTTTCAAAGAATTGCAAGGTTTTTCCAATGGAACAAGCAAATGGAATAAAACTTTAACGGATTATTAAAATCCAGGAGTATATATATAAATGATTTGAAATTGTAGTCAGTCCTTTCTTTACATTACAAGCATTGTTCTACCGTTCTGTCATTATTTCGTTATTTATATACAGTTTCACAATTAAATTAAACCTGTAAAACAAGGAAAATTTATCAAGGAAATAAATACATAAAGACGAATAAGTACAACTTTTTTAACTGTTTGGATTCTTTGTTGTGGTAAGTTGCCCCATTCTTTTTCATGTTCAGGCAATGGGTGCTATCCTGAAGCGCATTCCGGTTAGCTACTGTATAGCCACATTCTCGCCTCATTCAGACCAGCATGCCTATGACAACAAATACTGTTCTAGATTTTCATTCCAACTGGAATGGGTGACTGAAGTTGGAGAGGCTGTCTCACTGAATTAATATGTAATTATCAGTTGAGTCCACGTTCTTTTTTCCAGAGTCTAAAGCACACTAAGTATAAACCCCCCCAATAGTTTGTACAGTTTTCTCCCTTGACTGTTATTGTAAAGCGACCACAATCACTAGTTTAAATTATTATTCTAGAGAGAAAGTTTTTATTGAAAAAAATTAGTAATAAACGCCAGTATATTAGAAAATCAAGAAAATAGCATTCATGTGAACAAATAGAATGACGTAAGAAAAACTATTGTTGGAGAGGTAAATTTAACACAAACCGAACCCCAAAATCAGTGATAAAGCTTTACCGAAAACTGAAATGAAAGGCGAAATCGGATAACGGAGCAGAAGCTTCACAATTTTGAAACTAGTGGCGGCCTTCAAAGTAAATTTCCAACGTGGCAGAGGTATTTACTTCTATTCTATCATTGATTTACACGGAGGGGATAGAGAATTCATATGATGCCGTACAGACGTTAAGTCTGTAGTCGTGGGTGGAACCAGGCATCGTGCTACCACATTTTCCGCAATACCCTCTGTTTCGCATACCACTTGCACGTTGATAGAATAGAAACCCTTCCTATTAAAAAGGTCACTGCTGTCTCAGATGGAGGTACAACACGAATGTATATGCAGTCAAACGCGCAGATGTTGTTAATTCACATTTGTTCACTGAACTTAGCACAAACGTCTAGCTTCCCATTGACATTGTGGAAAATAAATTAAATATTTGTGACGACTAGCAAGTGCTAATCTAATCTAATAATCTCAGATCACCTTCAAATTTGGCATAATTTTTTTTAATTTTGTAGCTACGCTTTTTTAGGCAAAGGGAATCTGTATGTACAAAGATTTCGGGCATCCAGTGTAATAGCTGCCGGTTATCTGGCTGTTTAGCTGTTAATTTTTCTTCAGCGGTAGGCTATTTATTGATTTACACAACAAGAGTATAATCTGAATCCGCCGAGATTATATGTCTCGCGTGCAGCAGCCAACACACCCATACACTGGCTACCTGTCTGCTATTCAATTTCTCTGCCCTCCTTGCCTTGATAGCCAGTAGATTACCTATATATTTTCTACAGTAGATGTGTACCTTACGAGTGCTTACTGACAGTATAGTTTTCGCATTTAGTTTTATAGTATCTTGGGTGCCGCAAGAGGGGGGGGGGGTCTTTTGGTTGATGTTGCCTATAAGAAAAGTAAATTCATACCCCTAAGAACTCCCTGTTGAATTGTAAATAGGCGCCTATATCATAATACATAATAATTTTACTTTATAAATGTTATAATTT
>JAUYWV010091434.1:0-14788 GCA_032274565.1 Nematoplana nigrocapitula
GACGCTCCACCCCTCATTCCCCCACTTCCACGGGGCAGAAGTGACAGGGGGGAATTCGAGGCGCTGTTGGTTGTTCATGCCAACATCACCGCATACACCCCTAGCCGTCTCGCGGAGGCTACTGCGCAACACGTAGCGATGGCGAACCTCTGTCTCCAAGAGTCTCCTGCGCGGGTTCGTGTAAGGAAGCCGCAGAGACCTCTCCCATGCTGTGACCGCTTCACGCCGGACGATGGTATGCAACGAGGGGAAGCCAGCCTCGAGGCGCACTGCTTCGATGGGCGCCGTCGAACATTGGCCGGTGCTGAGTATAACGCACTTGTATTGTGCTCTGTCGAGTACGTCCACTGAGAACCTGGATAGCCATGGTAGCCAACCAGGTCCACAGTATAAGACCGCACTTAAGAGGAGAGTGTGCTACACCCGCCTCAGCTGGCTCCTATTCCATCCCCACTCTCGACCACTCAACGTACTCAAGACTCGACTACCCCTCACCATCCTTGCAGCCACCCTATCCGCCTCGAGGCGGAAGGTGAGCTTCCGGTCGTACATCCCGCCGAAAAAGTCGGGGTTAGGATAAGGCCTCAGACTACAGCCCTCCAACTCAACCTTCGGAACCCACCAGCCCTCCCTAGTATCCGGGATGAAAAAAGTCACCTCGCACTTATCCAGTTGTGAGCCAGTTTCATGAGTTGGGAATTCATATGTAGAAATCTTTTAATATTAAAGGAGGTAGGAATAATAAGGAAGGTGTCATCTACATATCTTTTATAGAATAGTGGTTTATCAGTGGCAGATTACAGCCATTTAGATTCATTTAATGCTAAGAAAATATTTGCTAAGTTTGGACCAAGTGGAGAACCAATAGTTACGCCATCAAATTGTTTAAACAGTTTATTATCGAAGAGGAATTCACCAGAAGTATAAAAAAGTGTAATTGTTTTAAAGTGTTTAATATCATAGTTAGGATGAGAATCAAAACTATAGACCAAGTTAGCAGGCAAATCAATAGATTCAGAAAGATGATATTAGTAAAAAGACTGGTAACATCAAGACTGAGAAATCTACTATTACTTGGAACAGTGAATTGATTGAGAGAAGATAAAAAAGCAGGTGAAGAGGTAACCCAATGATTGTTTGGAATACAAGGAAGGATAATGTTATTAAGATATTGAGCAAGGTTATATTGAGCTGTATTTACCATACTAACTACTGGTCTAAGGGGACAGTTAGGTTTATGTATCTTTGGGAGGCCATATAGATTACCAGGTTGAGAACCAAAAGGCATGATATTCTTAAAAGTATTAGAAGGAATGAAAGGTGTAATGTATTTAGATAAGTAATATTTAAGAGCATTTTCCTCCATTTTCCTCCAACAGCATTTTCCTCCATTGAACCACTATCAAAGTTTTTCGATGCCATCAGAGACTTCCCTACGCACACTTCCACCACGGACATTCGCAGCTGGTTTGGCCTGGTGAACCAGGTAAATAACTACGCTCAGCTGAGGGAGATGATGGCTCCATTCAAGCCATTTCTCAGCCCGAAGTTTAAATGTTTTTGGTCTCCGACTCTCAACGAGGCTTTCGAATCGTCGAAGAGAGCCATCATCGAAGCAATCAAAGAAGGCGTGAAATTTTCGACATGTCAAGAAAAACGTGTCTCAGACCTGATTGGCTACTTTCTGACACAGAAACAGTGCACCTGCCTCTCCCAGGTACCCGACTGTTGCCCAGATGGATGGCACATCATCCTCGCAGGTTCTTGATTTCTGTCTGGTGCCAAATCTCGCTATGCGTCGGTCGAGGGGGAGGTGCTCGCTGTAGCCTGGGGTCTTAAACAGACCAGGTTATTCACCCAGGGATGCGACAACCTGTTTGTGGTAACTGACCACAAGCCGTTAGTTAAGATCTTTGGCGACCGTACTCTTGATGAAATCGCCAACACTAGACTCTTCCGGCTTAAACAGCGTACCCTACCGTGGAGATTCACGATAATGCACATGCCTGGTGAATCAAATCTGGCCGCCGACGCTGCTTATCGCTACCCATCGCCATCAAACTCGGTAAACCGGCTCAGTACCGATGATCAAATGGAGCACTCCCTTGCCGACGTTATCCAGAGCGAGACATCGAAGAAATAATCGCTTCCATGGTCCCGAATCGTCGACGAAACTGAGAAGGACAGTCATATGCGTGCCTTGCTTCAAACTGTTGAAAATGGCTACCCGGAGAGAGACAAAGATCTACCACATACTTCACCCTTCTGGCAATTCAGGGAAGCACTTTACGTTTCGGATGGCGCCATCACTTTCGCCGATAATGTTGTAATTCCACCTTCTCTCCGGCAAACTGTCCTTGATAATCTCCATGTCGCCCATCAAGGTACTTCCTTAATAGAACTCCCTGCCCGCGACATTGTTTTCTGGTCAGGGATAACAGCTGACATACACGCGGTTGGGCAGCTTGCAACGACTGCAATCGCAACGCCCCATCGCGGCCTTTACTCCCCACCACACCCACCATCCTCCATCAACCCCATTTGAATCTGTCTATGCCGATTTTTTCGATTTCGCAGGCAACCACTATTTAGTTGTTGGCGATAGACTATCCGGTTAGACAGAGGTGTTGACTTGCCCCCCCCCTGGCTCTTCACACTCTGGTGCTGCTGGTCTCGTAGGATGCCACCTTCGGGGTACCTGTAGAAATTTTAAATCCCGAGTTCATAGCCAGCTTGACTCGTGACTTTCACAAGCGATGGGATGTCAGTCATCGGATCTCCTCTGCCTATTATCCGCAGTCTAACGGCAGAGCGGAATTGGCGGTAAAAGCTACAAAGCGCCTTCTCCGATCCAATATCAGCCCAATTGGTTCACTTGACAACGACCGTTTCCTGCGCGCGCTTCTGCAACAACGAAACACCCCTGACCCGACTGTGACATCTCGTCCGCACAGATCATCTTTGGAAAACCAGTGCGAGACTCACTCGCCTTCGAAAATCCCCTGGAAACTTCTCAAACCCCCACAACAGACCCACTTGGCGGGATGCCTGGTCGATGAAAAAATTGTGTCTACGCACACAATACGCTCGCTCTCAAGAAACGCTTGGGGCTCATGCTCGCTATCAAACGCCTCTACGTGTCGCGGACAAGTGCTTCGTACAAAACGGCGCTGGAAACCACCCAAGAGGACTGGTATGGTGACTGAAGTGTTAGATCACAACAAATACTGCATCGAAATTGCTGGCTCTGGCTGGGTAACAACACGGAACCGCCAATTTCTCCGCCATTTTGTTCCGGTTTCCAATGATATCACTTTTCTTACACCATCCCCATTGTCTACCTCGGTCTCTAGTACGCTAAAAGTCTCATGCCAGCCAACCTGCCATCTAGCACTATCCATCCACCCACCAACATCCGCGGAACGAGTATCACCACCTCCACAAGAACACCACTGGTCGTCTCACCACCAAATACTCCACGTAGCAGTCGAACCGACGTCCCAGCATCACTACCAGCCCCCTCAGACCGCTGAGGGGATGAAGGGATTTTAGCCTATAGACTATAGTCATGTTTTGTTGCTATTCTCTATGCCTGTGTTTTTGTTTATTTTTTATTGTTATATTGTTTTTTGTTATGCGCTTTGTCTGCTCGCGCAATGCATGTATACTGTATTACCCTATAAACACATTAAGTGTATTTTGGCGACGAGGAGTATTGAACCGAAGTTTAAATTAACCACATTGAATTCGAACTCAATTGGATCAATTTTTTTCTGTGTTGTGAAGCCACAGAAGTTTAATGTAGATCTCCAAAACTGCCACACTCATCGAGCTTCTCCATGCCCAACTGACTGAGCAACAACGCCAAAATCAAGAACAAATATGATGCTCCTCCAGGACGCATTGTTTCAATGCCGAACCAACCAACAGAGACCGACAACGGGTGGGACGACTGCCGTCCCACCGTTTTAAGCCTTTGACTCAACGGTCGAGCTGTGAGATGTAATAACTTTATTTAGGCACTTGGCCAATACGGAGAACAAATTACAACAAAAGAAACACATTACATAAAGTAAATAGGAGAATCAAATTATATTACATTTGGACACCTGACTATACTAAAAAAACAAGTATATAAAGCATACAAATATAAAAAACAGTACCTATTTAACAATGATTTTACTTAACAGAGAGAAATATGAAGAAATTCGTTTAATTATTTTATTGACCTAAATTAGTTCTTTTTATTAATTAATTTATTGATTTATTTGTCTGTTTGTTTCATAAATAAAGTTTTTATTGATTTATAGGAGATAAGCCCCCAAGTGACTGTCTCTAATTTTGAGTAATGATTATTGACTACAGTTGTTTTGGTCCTATTTTCAAGATAACTTTTAAATCAATTCTGAGCTGTTCCTCTAATACCTACATCCGTTTTTTAGAAGAGTTAGATGGTTAACTGTATCAACAGCCTTTTTAAGATCAATAAAAACTGTTAAAGCATTGATTTTAATAGCTAAGCTTTCATAGATTTAACTATTGAAATAGATAAGGCATCTGTAGTAGAGTGGTTAGCTTGGAAGCCAAACTGTTCGCTATTCAATTCTACATTGTAATTGGTCCGTTGTAGGTTTCTGTTTTTATTGTAGAGCTCTTCAATTTAAAACGTCGATTGTTTTCGTATATTTGTGCCATCCGTAAATATGTTTCCATCCTTATCGCTGATTGATATCCGTCTATCTTGGTTGCCTCGGTTTGTTGTAGCTTCTCTAATTTTCAAAATACATCATGTCAGTTTGACCTTTCTTTTCTAACTCTTCAATGGTTTCAAATATATATATCTCCTCCACCCGCCACGTGCTTTCTCTGTTTCTCTTCTGATTGCTTTGTTCAATTGTTTGTATGGGTGTAACAAAATTGGTCATTTTCCAAATAACAAAATTGTTTATTGTCTAAATGTTAAAAAAATATTGTTATTATAAAACAAGAAATTGTCTATGGAATTATTTGACTCTATTTCAGATAGAAGAGTACGTACGATTGCACAATAGTATGGAAATGGGACAACACAACGTTTTGGGAGACAGAAAGGTAGCGGATGGATGAAATCCGACACCAGAGTTAATCTGAAAGAACTCATAGGGGTCGAAATTAAAATTGATCCACACCTCAGCTGTCGAAAGCTTGCGGAAATGTATGATGCCTGCCCACAAATGATCTTCCACATACTTAGAGATGACTTGAAACTGAAGTCTGTATGCGATCGATACGTTCCATACCACTTGACTCCCCTCAACAAAGAAAGAAGAGTTGTCTGCTGCCGAGAAGCTTTGAAGACATTCGCTACACGAACAATCAGATGGCGGCTTGTCACAACAGATGAGAAGTGGTTTTGCGTCAGGTCAATGGTTGATACCTTTATACGCACTTCTTGAATTACACCAGGTGGCAATGTACCAACAACTCCCAAAAGGTCTCCAATGGGAAAAAGTTCATGAGTCTGATCGCCACAAACTTCGAAGGACTCAGATTTTTCATGGTTCTTCCCAGACAGAAAAATGGGAATTCAGAGGTTTCTTGTTAATTCTTAGAATAAGTCATCGCATCCTTCTTCACCTACGAACTGAGGCAGGATGGGAAAGCAGTATTGTGGGAGATTGCAACATGTATCACAAGCAACCAGAGACTTCATTGGTTCCAAGAATGCTGTCCTCCTTCTGCAAGCTCCTTATTCTCCCGACACTATTCTCTGTGTCAGATTTATTTTTCAAAAACTTGAAATGGAAAGATACCGACAGAGCAGAGAAAACTTTCTCTCCGATACACTGAGACGCAACACAGATGCGATGATGAGGAGGAAATTTGAGAAGACGAGGAGATGATAGCTGAGAATGGTGAATACGTGCATAATGTTAACCTTTGATTCCAACGTACGTGTTTCATTGTTCCATGGAAATATATGTAACAGGGAATACTTAATACTTGTAGTAGTCCCTGATATGTAATTTATTTCGTAATTGTTTCATTGTAAATATAATTTATTTTGTAACATTTAGCCAATTAACAATTTTGTTTTTTGGAAAAGCGTCGTTTTTTGTTACACCCTTCCTATTTGATTTCATTATTGATGGATTTCCATTTTCTCCATTCTTGCATTTTACTTATAATTTCTGGAATTATCCACAGCTTCTTCGGAGCAATTGTTTCTATGTATCGTATGTTAATTTCCGCTGCCTTCTTTACAGTTTCTATCACTATAGACCTTTTATCCCTTGTTGTGTTTTGGTCGACTCTTTGTATGTCTTGATCCACTTTTTCTACAAACAATCACGAATTTCTTCATTCTTCAATTTGTTGGTATTCCATTTTTTACGTATTTTCTTACTCTTGATCTTTTCGAATTTTAAGTTCGTAGTCATCCTTATCAAGTTATGGTCGGTGTCAACATCTGCACCGGGGTAGCTCTATGATTTCTTTACACTATTTTGGCATTCCTGTCTAACAGCTGTGTAGTCAATCTGGCATCGTATCCCATCTTCATCTGAATTACTGTTGAAAGTTTGTATTATAATTGTAAATTGGTATTGTTTCCAGAAATCCACGAATATTTGGCCTCGATTATTTCTTGTTCCCTATCAATATTCACCAACTCCCTTCCCAACAATGGCATTCCAGTCAACCATTAGAGTTAGATTGTCCTTTCTGTTGACTTTGTCTATCAGTACTTCAATTTCTTTTAAACTCTCTCCACGTCTTCATCTTGATACTATGTCGTTGGCATGTACACTTCTATAATTGCTGTATTAGCAGGTTCTCCTTCAATGATGGTCAGCATTAATCGCTTGCTTTTCTGTATTGTTTTAATAACTTTATTTGAATGATGTTGATCCATTATTACTGTACAGCAATGCCATCCCTCTGCTTTTTTCTCCGAAGTAAACGATTCGGTATACATTTTAATGAAGTTTCCTGAACCTGTCCAGTGTGTTTCGCTAAGTCCCATAATGTTGATTTTGTGTTTCTTCATTTCTTTTTCTACGTTCTCCAACTTGCCGTCTTGCTGGATAGTTTGCATATTTTAAGTCCTAATCAGTAATTTGTGCCCACGTGTCCGCTTATTATTTGAGTGGCCTGAGGTAGCCCTGATTCTTATCACCCCCTAATCCTTGAAGGATTGAACCGCCACTGTAGTCGAAGTTCAAAGAGACGCTGGTGACTAGTAGCCGTTTACATTGGTTTTATGTCATAAATCTGTCTTGGAAACGATAGTGACGGTGGTTTCCCGTTGCCGTCGTCGTCCATGCGAAACTCGGCTCCTCTCAGGCCATCCAGTGAGGGTAGCCCCTAGTGAGGAACCGCAATGCATCCCGATCATCCTTTAGTTTGTCCACACCATGTAGACCGCACCATTCCCTGACCCCCGCAATCGCCGGGCAGAGAAACCAGTAGTCCTTCTCCTCATCCATCTCGCACCTGGCGCATACCTTCCTCTTCTGCAGGCCAATACGCTGGCGATAGTAGCCCGTTCGGGGGCAGTGACCCCCCCCCCCCAGCTGCGCCAGCAGCACCTGGTGGTGTAGTGGTAACGCGCTCGGCGCGCTTGACACAAACACCGAGGTTTCCTGGTTCGATTCTCGGCTAGGTCAACCTTTCATGATTAATTCCAGTGGCTGTCCAAAAAGTGGTGCATGAACAGCACCCGTCGTGGTGCACCATCTAAGTCCGACAGGACGAACGGAGCTGTCCGACTCGTGGTGTCCCCTCCTGTGGCCATTGCTAATGCCCTCTGCGGTGGATGCTGGTGTCCACCTCTGCATAACTACTATCATAGTAGTATGTCATGTTAATCACACAGGTTTGCCATGGAGGGTTTGGTGGGCAAGGTTGGGGGGATGTCGCCTCCCAATCGAGGGGTGTGTGGTTGGGGGGATGTCGCCTCCCGAGCTGGGGAGGTGTCGAGAATGCCGCAGAAAAAACAACAACAACAACAGAGGTTCTGAAAATTGAAGTACATTACAACTGTTTCAGCAGGGCAATAAGGGCAGAGATAGTACTGAGATAAGCCTGAATAAAAAGGGAAGTAAAATGTTTACAATCATTCATACTAAGACAGATTGAACAATTGCATGTTGTACATCCCTTACCTTATTACTCATCCACAATGCCAAATTGTGAGTTACCATGTAATCTCATTCACTGAACAAAGAAATCATCCCCTGTGATGATACTAACCAGACAAGAGACACAGACACTCCCATTCCCACACTTATAAGATCCACTAGGATCAATACCAATTAACCTGATTATATTTAGTAAACAAACAGTAAATACGTTTATTAATGCTCTGATTTGTATTTAGTTGTGCACCCTATAACTCTCCAATTTGCAAGTTTGTATCTGTTATTCGTGAACATATTTACGTAGCACTGATTCCTGTGTATTAGAGTTTTTCTTGTAATTTGTGTTCCGGATGTGTTACCTCGGTCTAAGGTTGCTCTTTTATTAAATACAAAATTAAGAATTATTACATTCCGCTCTTTGCACCTAATATGATTGTGTTGGTCAAGCTGAATCGTGGTTTCAGTAAAAAGTGTTAAAAGTACTACAAATAAAATCTGCCGCGTGATGTAATTCAAGATGATTTCCAATGCACAATGGGCGAACGATGAACGATTGTTCTACCACATGATGTCATTGAGACAATTCGTGCATGGAACCGCGTGGTACAGGCTATATGCCAAACCATCCGCAAATTCCCCTAATAGAATGCTAATATATTCCCGGGAAAGTGATAATATGCCAAATAGTCGTCCAAATGGCGCTGCTAAATTTGCATCTGAAACCGTGCACACGTGGGCGTATATGGTGAACAAATCTAGGGCAATTCTAGCGGCAAGAATTTGTCTATACGCCTGATTAAAAGAACTATACAATTGCCAATTATTAAACACATTAGGGAAGCAAACTACAGAAAATTTAAATGACGTAACAACAGAGAAAGTCTATATACAGTATAGCGTTTCTCATTAACATTATACATAGATCAAGTCCCTGGCCAGTATGATTAAAACGTTAAAAGGTTTGAAAAACTTTTCACGTGCTATTCAATCAATTTATAAAATATCAACACACAACAATTATATATAATAAACCCACTCATTCCCATGTTCAGATTGAAGGTTATAGTCATCATTATCTTAACTACATGTAAATGCATACACACCATAAAACGCTAGATGTCGTGTTACTGAAATCTGAGTTTAATTTAAAGGAAAATATCTACTTACTTTTTCATAATAATTACTCCAGTCACTCTGAGAGTTAAATGTATTTTCTCTTAATTTTTGACAAACACTGATGTAAGGCTAGTGAAGTTAGATAGGAGGCAACGATATGTTCAAAGAGCTAAAATGTATTACGGGTTTTTCCTTTAATAATCCAATGTAGTTCTTTTAACTGCCCATTATGATTTGGATCATTGTACACCGTGCGTTTTCTGTTGAAATGTTGAACTCTGGAGTTATCTCAAAGCTAAGAGGTATGTATATACGAAGATCGACAAAGAACGATTGATCAATTGAAGGACGCTCTACAGGCCAGATATGACTCGCCGCGTGATGTAAAAATGTAGGAATCGACTATACAAACGTAAGGATAATCAAACGGTATCCCTTCACTTAAAATATTATTAAAATCGTTTGATCGAATAACATTTATTGTTGTCCTTTTTGTTCACCTGTAAAATGTGAGAGGTTTTTCTGCCGGACCATCCATGTATATTGATTAAAATACGAGACTCAATAAAATGGCATAGTAAAAACATATCGCGTTTAGTCCTTTTATATACGTATTTGTGAGCAATTCAATACAATTATACATATCTAACATGAGAGACACTATAAAATATGTTACTTAAAGATTGCAATTTGTAACTTGCGAGAAGCAATTTGAATAACTTGAGTGATACACCTCGACACCGAATTTACAAAAAAAAGGTTGGGAACACTAAAAACGTAATATTAACCGCATTTAACCCATTACAATTTTGAAAATTACAACACCTGAAAACGACGAAATGACATACATATAATATAGTATATCGACTCTTTCAGATTGTAATTTTGCCGAAACATTTCGCACTTTTCCGAAAGAGGCGTTAAAGCCAGCTCACCTCGTGACTGCTCGTATCGAAGTCCTCGTCGTCAGATTCGGCATAACTGCCCCGACGGACAATGCCGCCCAGGCCTCCAGAATCGCACTCCAACTCGCCAGACATCATGTCCGACCCCGAATAGGCGCTGGAGGTGTCGCTGGCATGGGAGGAGCGCCGACCGGCTACTCCCGTGGGAGTCACCAATGTGGGCGTTTCTGGCATCTGCAGCACAAGCCAGTCATAACATCAGACTGTATTATGATTAAATATGTTCGTAACGTTTTGTTACTTTGTATTCAAAGTTGAAGAGCTTTCAATTAGGTAACCTCGTTTGTAAAATATTGAAAAAAATCTATATAACCTATAAAATCTACTATAAGTTTCAATACAATAACGTGAATTAGATGCAATATTCTGAAAATTTCATTTTTTCTGAACTTACGCTAGTCACGCAAACATAAACGAAAAGTACGCGGTATCAAAATCTGGCACGAGATACATGCGAACTGTCTCACGTGTCCCAAACATGGCTCGGTATCAATTTCCGAGTGGACGACCTTACCCCGGGAACTGACGTGCAGGTTTCCTGAATGCTCAGGTGTCTCCTCTTTAGCTGTATATATTATAAAATATCAAAGAAAATGCTAGGGATGAAAGTGCAGGTCAATGTACATTGCGTTAAGATTAGACCTAGTGGAGATATAATGTTTGGTGGACAACTACAGCACTGCGGATTGTGCTTATGTAAATTTATTTAAACATAACATATAAAACACTTTACTATAAAGAAATTAATGTCTAAATAAAAGACTGTATTTAGGTCAGAAGACTTATACATAATTATTATGCCCATGTACACCGTATAACATTTTCTGACAGTCTTTATCATCGAGAATCGCGGTTTAAATTAAGACTAGTACGGTTATTTTCACACTATAAAATAGTCACAAATATTACTTTAAAGTTATGCTAAGAAAGACGCGTCATGTGTCGCATAGGAATTTTTCACCCACCCTCTCTTACGCTCTTTCTCAGACAATACGACACATCTTCTTCCCGTCTTCTCATATTCATTCTATAAGGGAAACAACTCCGCTTGCGCTACAGTCACCCTTTTTCCTGTCGCTGCTCAGACAACACCTGCTCAAATCTAATGAAAATAATTCAACGGGACATCAATTGAAGAGAACATGATGATTAAATATAGCAAACGCAGAGGACGCAGAAGTAAGCAGTACAAATGTGAAGCGACTGTCAAGTTTTGATAATAATATGAATAAAATAATTAGGCACCAAATTCTCTGTACAAATCAAACATCAACGCAAGATCTAAAAACACTCTCATTGCTCACCTTAGAATTCAGATGGATTTGTTGCTGGACTGAACTAAGTATAGCACCATCTCTGGGCGGTGGAGTGGGTTTCTGTTTGGACAAACCTCCTCCGTTTCCCACAATGGTGGATTGACGACGTATTGTGGCCTCGGGATCCGGAGCGTCCGTGTAGTCGATCTGGAATAGAAGGACACCAGTCAGCATGCTTACACATGCGCAGACAAACCGTATGCTCGCAGCACGAACCTCCCTGTCGCAGCTTTTATCACACAGGCTATCCTACCAATTTGCATTGCTAATTTGTAGTTGATGGCCAGTGAAACCAGTATAATTACAGTGTCCGATATACACCAACTCCGAAGTCGCCACGCGGCGTTTGTGTTACTGATCGGGCCATTGCTGGATGTCTAGAGCAACAAACTCCACAACTGAGTTAAAACAATTTCGAAAGATGAGCAGAGTAGATTCGATTTGTTTGGGTATATCTACAGGTTTTCCTGTTGGCATTCTGGAGGTGTCACGCGATTCTCATGAGATCTCCACAGATGAAATGCAAAATAAGAACTTGGCTTAATACGCGTTTAAATAAAGACCAACTAACTTTTGTTTCTTGCAATTTCTGTGCTCTGTGAAAAATCTGTAATTTAGTATTTCTCTCATTGTTCTCATACACTGCTTTATTATTAATGATAAAAGTAAAAATTGTCTTCAATAAGTCCAAGGCTTCGAACCACCCGAATAAACAACTAAAAAGTAACAGAAGCGTGACAAGGAGAACAGAACACAGAAATAGACTTACTGTAAATGGGATAATGACGTAAGAGGTATTTACTGAGAGTTTGTAAAGATAACAAACAATCAATATTAGTATATAGGTTGAAATCGGGAGCTCGCTAAAAAAATAATTTTCAAGTAACTAGCAATTAGATTTTGTTGTACGTAATACCGGTTTATGAACATCAAATACACTTCATAGCAAATACTGTTACTAAATTTAGAAATGCTAAATATATAACCTGGAAAAATCTTGCCAGAATGTGTTGGCGTATATAGTGAGTGTGCTGAGCCGCGTGTGAATAATTCACCTATCATAAACCGGGACAACTATTCACCGTTGATTTATTAGCTTTCACTGATATCGGGGAACGTGTAGAACATGGAAATATCACTCAATTATAAACGTGAATTATCAATCGCTGTACTTTTGCCGACCGAGAAAACTGAAAGCCAATAATCAGTCGGGAAAAAATGATTTCAGTGAAATCGACGAAATTGTTGCAGGCTTTCAAATGACAAATACACCGAAAATTATTTGTATATGCGTGCGATAAGCACTGATATTTCTCACCGTTGCAAAAGTTCTTACAATAAAAATAAAAAGTATAATATTAAGCCGAAGAGAGATAAAGGAGAATTAGAAAACAATTTATCCCTTATTTTAAGAGATATCTAACACGATGGAACGATGATGTAGAATGTGGTGGATATACAGGTCAGGAAAGTTTTTGTTTGTGCTTGGAAGGATATGTTTGTTGGAATTGAGAAAGTCAATAAAGGACACTGAAATTGAGCAATTGTTAGCAATGATTTTCTGCGACCAGCATGGACAGGGTATTGAAAAGTGGAAACATAAAGACTGCCCGAATAAAGCTGGTTCGTTTCTTGGTTGATAATTGATAAATAACTTCCCACCATCGAAGATCTGCTTAATGATCCGCAAAGTTAGCAGTTTCAGTAAACAGCGTGCAGTGTTTTGAGTGTTTAGTAATACTGCGATAGAAAGGAAAACCTAAAGAGTTGAGAAAACTACTAAAGCAACAATAAAACAAGAGATGTGATCCCAATGAAGTTTACTAATTCCCGTTGAAATTGTTTAAAAAATAAAGTAACTCGTTTATCGAAGAAGGACCGAGTGATACAAAAAACTTACATACAGTATTAGCAACTTTCCACGATGAGAGATGTCATAATAACGCGTATATCGTTTTTCTATGTAAACTATATAACGAAGAAACACCAATACTATACACTCGAAGTACCACAACCATAGAAATCGGATTCCGCGGCACAGCTATTTTAATAGCTATTTAAAATAGCTGTGCCGCGGAATCCGATTTCTATGACCAGAACACACTCCATATGAGGAACGTGAAAACTATGCACCAGACAATTTACACAGCTGGAAAGAAATGTGTCGATCTTCCAAGACAGCAAAAGTACACACCGGGGTCAACTGACCAAAAGCGCGAGAAAGTGTGCTAGTGTGCACAGTTCTGATTAGTTTAACATTTCTTCTGACATCTTCCCACCGTCTACATAGTGCTATTCATCGCCAGTTTACACAACAACACTGAGCCAACAGAAAGAACCATCAGGAATAGCCAGACAATTGTCTGGATATGTATTCGGATACACATAAGACACACTACACAAGAAACGCAGAATTTGGCTGCCCAGAGAACAGCTTTAACAATCGCGATCTACTCCGTATATTACTCTCTTACATATGATTTATCGTAGAGAGCAGACGCGGATTAATAACAGAGGACAGTGAACACAGGTGCCAAACTAGACTTCATTCAGAAATAGTGTAAGCAAATGTATTACAACAACTTCATTACAGTTTACTAGATACGGGAGACTGAACCGATAAGACGAAACCATACATTATACATAAAGATCAGCTACTGGAGATGTGATGATGCCAACCCACAACTATAATTCAATATTATGTAGACTAACAGTCAGACGGCGTTTTTTCGAATCAAGCTTCTTGACCGGGAATTTCAGAGGCAAATAATATCAGAAAAGACTTCCAAATTGTTTCGGGATCGACTTAGAAATCCCCAAAAGTTAATGCAGAAAGGTGCACACTGATTACCTCCACATCAACTAACATGTGGCAATCGTCCAGTTTAACTAATCTCCTCTATGAGGAGAGTGTCTGAAAACAATCAGGACATTGTCCATAGAGTCCAGATAAAGCTCGTTTGCCCGTGGATCCTTGTAGTCAACCATGTAGCTTTTTGGAGGTTTCATTCAGACAGCAAGTACAGAAAATGAAAAATTTCCATACAAATTCAAAATTCAAATGGCATTAATGAAATCAGAACCCCAATAGAACAAACGGCATTATTTAGAGGTGACGATAGTAGTATACTACAGCTACGCTCTAAATCATCAGTCATGCGTGACGAACCCCCCACCCCGTCGCGCCCGAACACGTTTCCGACCGATGAGTCATCACCCCCCCCCCCTCCGCTTATATAAGCAGGCAAGAGACGAGAGAGAGATCAGTTAC
>JAUYWV010091445.1:0-14788 GCA_032274565.1 Nematoplana nigrocapitula
CGTCCATGTGAGGAGTGATATATCTTGCTTAGAGAGCTTGTATTTTCTGCAATATCGGAGAAATGAATGCGATAATGTATTCACAAAATGAATTCCACTCAATAATGAAAGTCTGATGGAAATTTAGAAATCATTTCGGAATACCTAGTGTCTACAAACTGTAATTAAATATTTTACAAACATAGTAGTAACTGGATAAAACTCTTCTGAATTTTTATATATGAATCATTCTTCTTTAACGTTGAAGCTGTAACTGTTTATAGTGTCTATTGAATAAATTCGTCCTGTTCTACAATGTTTTTGTCAAAATGATGCTATTTTCAGATATTTTAGTTTACAGCAAAACAGTGTCAATTGGAAGGTAGTAATCTTAGAATAATTTAATTCGGACAGGTTTCGGAAATCAATTTACATCCTAAGGCAAACTTTGAGCGAGTAAGTTTAAATCTATAAACATCATTCATACAATTGATGAAAAGAGGGGGCAGTGATAAAAACATTCAGAGGAACAGTTCAATAAGTTGAAGCAATACACAATAAATGGTAAGGTAAACCTATTGTCTCATTTCAAGCGATGATGGAAAGCTTAGAAGAAGGACTTCAGCGATTGATGGACAATTTCTATACCGCGGCAGCAACATTCAACCTAAAAAATAATATCAGGAAGACAAATGCAATTAGAATATCTATCAAAGGAAAGTCTATATCTTAGGTGGAGCACCAAAAGATCATAACAATACATTCAAGTACCTGAGTATCAAACACCACTTCATTGAAGGTGCACAACAGAGATCCAGGCACGAATAGTAGTGGAAGACATATTCTCAACGAAAAGAGAACTACTGAATAGAAGTCTCAACATTGACACAAATGTGAAGGTCGTAAAGAGCTTGATATAAAGATATGGAAAAGATGGAAGTGTTTTAAATGTAGAAGATTTAAAATTGATTGGAATGACAAGGCGATCAGTGAGAAGGCATTCCACATGGTAGGATAAAAGATAAATCAGGAGGACACGTTGGTTCGATGAAACAAGACATGGGTTGGACACTCATGTAATAGAAGGAGCATTGGAAGGACGGAGAGCTGGAGGAAGGTTTCGACTATTCAACTGCAGTCATAATAACAGGAAGCATCGATGTTAGTTAGAGGAACCTTGAGAAATGGACTTTGCACTATTATCTCCACCACTTAATGGATCGGCATCCCCAAGTCATCACGAACGCATACAAGAGCATAGAAGAGGCCCGGATACACGCATCTCCCAGATTGCACAACATGCTCGGGGAATGATCCACTAGACACGGGATGGCTTGGAGATGGCGATCCAAGAAACAACATTAGCCCTATTAAGGAGACAATAAAAAGACCACTGTTCCAAGACTTGGGAGTATGAGAATTGTAATTCATAGATGGCTTAGAGTAAGTATCCTTTCTAAAGACAAAACAAATTGAAACCTGAGAAATTAAACTATTAAGACAGGGAATGAAACCATTCTTTTCTATTTCCAAAGTGAATTTTATGTTATTTTGTAATTTATTTTCAAAATTATTGCAATTTAGCCCGACGATGGTCATTGCAAAACCGAAACACGTCGCTCAATAATAAATAATTAAATGATGGACATCAGTTTTCTTTTGTCTCACTTTTTATTTTCCGTTCACGTAAATTACAAAATTGATCGATTTGACTAAGCTCCAAGGGGAATTATCAACTTTTCTTTGTCTGACCCCAAACCAACTACTTTGTGCAGGCTCTGTCCGAAGCTCAACTGAAAGTGTTCAGCACCGCCCAGGCTCGCAAGTTATCGATTGCTCAAATCAACGCTCTGTCACGCTCTCAGTTGGGGATCCTGGCTACCAACACCGGCCTGTTCGTGCAAAGCAACATATCGCCAGATGATAAGAAAGGGAACACAGCCTACAAAACCACCCAGACCAACATCGTCACTCTCCAACTGACTATTATTCTAGCCGGGGTGGCTCGCAATTTCCTCCAAGACTAAAAATGACGACTGAATCTAGACCAAATGACATAAGATCATTCAAGTTAAACCGCGGAATTCGAACACCTAAACCAACTTGTTTCATCTTTTTCTGCAATGCAATATTCTTGCAATTTCTGTAGTATCTGATTTCTTTCAAACTCTATCTATAGTCGGAGTTTTGTTTTTTGGCGTATCTTGAGAAATATTTTTGCCTTATCTATTTTTGCATTGACATTCACGTTATTTTTGCGTTTTGCACTCATATAATAAACAATCACTTATTACATCAAATATACATGCGTTGTTCTATTATTCCTGTTCAGCAGGATCAAATCCTCTAAATGACCTGCGAGATGCGCGGATGTCACCGCTAATTTGGCGTTATCGATAGAGGGAAATAAGAAAGTGAGAAACTGGGTCTCCTAAACGTTGATAAAACCAAAATGATGATAGTCGGTGCAGTCGAGAATGATACAGACCTAAGCATAACATGGAAGACAGGTAGAGAAAGTGGAAGATTTTAACTGTATTGTGTCCTTTATAACACCAAGCGAAAGGGGGCGGGGCTGTGGGGACACTTGGCAAGATATGGAAAAGAATAAAATCGTTCGAGATGTGGCCTTGGAGAGAAATTAGGGAGATCAACTGGAGAGAATAGCGCACAAATACAAGCGGTGTGTTGGAGGAGATTGGAAGGCCAGAGTCTAAACAAGGCCGAATTCATAGAGCGCAGCTCTGCCATTTTGGCCATGTGGCGCACAGAGATGGAAATCGCTTGAGAAAGACAGTGATGCTAGGAACCAGGAGACGAAAACGACATCCTCAAGAAGAGGACAAATAAATCCATCATCTTCCTTTTTAGAACCGTCCAAGACAGATGACATTCAAATGCAGTCTTAGTCAGATTCATGAAAAGTCGTCTGACGGTTTGACGATCACCACCAACGGCAATCCTTTAAAATCTAAGGATACTCTACTGTACTACTCTAGATTCTATCGCGTATGATCAGTTAGAAGTCTTGCTGGACAGCTGTAAGACGGCTTTTCAAAATGTACTTAAAAGCGAATTGATATAAAACGGAATAATATGGAACATTGTGACTGGTTTCGCTTATATAGGATAGGCATATTCAAGCAGATTTTAAATTGTCGTGTAACCAAATAGTAAACAAACAGAGTGTAAAACAACACAAGCCAACGATAGTTTCTGACAAATGAAAATTTTTTAATCGAAAAAAGTAAATAGTTGAAGAACTATTAGAATAAAAGGAGCAGTCTTTGCTGTAAATCGCCTTCTGATTTACCGAAGGTCGAAGTTGACACGGCCAGTGCACAATATGCTGAATTGCTCAAGGTTACCAGCACAGACACACGTGAGATGTTCATGGGTTGCTCCAAGGCCATTTTTGATGTTGTTGTTGTACAGCGGGTCTCGTCAGGAGATCCAGAGCTCCCTCAGATACGCGTCCACTGACATGGATTCCTCTGAGAGGCCGTGCCGGAGATACATCTAACTTGAGCACAAGTGGAGACTCAGAAGGATGCCAAACTATTCAAAACCTAATTAAGGCTGTGTGATTAGCATGCAAGAACAGAGGTGGACACCAGTCGGCACCCAAGCGATACCTAAATTTTCGAATGATCGAAGTATCCCCCATGAGCACTTATGCATTTTCCCCATCTGCTGGGCAGTAGAGTGAAGGCTTTTCGAAAAAAGGATTGATCCTTCGAATTCAGCCAATTTTGGATGTCGCTCATAACTTCAGCTGAATTCTCAAATTTACGTCCGTAAATAGAATTTTCAGAGGTAAAAATAGATAATAATCCAACAGAGAAAGATCCGGACAATAAGGGGGATGGTCGATCACGTTTATGGCTAGCTCAGTCAATTTGTTCTTAGCAAGAGTAGCCGTGGGGGGCATAGCGTTATCTTGTAGGAATAAGAAATCAACCGCGACTCAATTGAAGAAGTAATTAAAACGTTATAGCATAAAAATTATCGGGCCAAACTTTCTGGACAACCCTATATGTATGCCCAAGCCTAACCAAGATGTCCGGAAGCCTCGTGGATTCGCACCACCACTTACGGTAGTACACAGGACAACGTGTGCGTAGAGGTACTGGAGGTTACACGATTGTCCCCAAGAGAAGGTGATCACTCGAGGTGAGGGCTAGACTCTGTAAGTATTTACGAACCTGTGACGACGTCATGTTATTACTTTATAAACACTTTGACTACTGTTAGTAATATGTGCGATTTAACTATTTGTTCGAATTGTATTAATTTGTTTAAAATCTTAAACCTAGATCCTGTATGATAGTTCGGTTTCGTTTGTATACTCGTGTGAATACAACATGCACTTACGGTCTTGACTTCTTATTATACTTATTGTTCCTGGGACGGAACAGCTTGCCTCCACCGCCGACTCAACCCAAAACCTGGTTGAGGTCTCCATAGAGCGGCCGCTCGTTCCATCTCTGGCTGCACGCGCTAGACCCCGACCCCAGCCCTCCTGAAGGAGGCGGGCATTGTCCCCCTGGCTTCCAAAGCCACCGCGGCCGCGGGGCACCTTCGCAAACGCGCACTTAGGCACCATCATGAGACGCACATCAAACAGACCGTCACTCAAAACGTCCCCACTCGTCTCAAGGCCCCGGAGAAACCTGGTGAACTGAAACGAAACTGGCGGGACGTTGCCAGTCAGATCACCGCCACAACGGGCCTTTCAAACTTCCCAAGAGAGCGTGACTCCTTCCCACCGCCACCCTGGATTGACTCCACGAGAGCCATGATCCATCCTACCCTGCTCTCCCACACCACAAGAGAAGACACGCCCGAGCTTAAGAAGCTCGCGGCCCTCGAAACCCTGGACGCCCTCCCCCCAGCAGACGTCCACATTTGGACTGACGGGTCCGCCTCAGGTGGAACCCATAGGGGGAGCTGGCATAGTCATCTTTCTCAGGGGAACCCACCACTCCACAACTAGCATCACAGCAGGCCGAGTCACCTCCTCGTTCCGTTCCGAGACCACAGCGTGCCTCAGGGGCCTTGAAAACGCCCGCGTCCTGGAGGACCTCCGCCTTGTTTCGGACTCCCAGTCCCTACTGCGCCGGCTGGCCACGAGAGCCTGCAGACAAGCAAATCCCACCTGCCAAAAGATCTGGGAGGCTCTCCTCGCCCTGGCAAACACAATCAGCAGGTGGATCTTAAGTGGGTCCCCGGACACAGCTCCATTAAGGGGTATCGAGGCTGGAGACAGGGCTGCCAGCGCTGGGGCCGCTCTCCCGCAAACCGCGAAGGTGGATCTCCAGTCCGCGCGCGCAGCGATTAATATTACTCAAGCGATACCCGAAGTTTATAAAGCATTAATGGCCTCGGAAAGGTGGTCTCTTTTTAACCAAAATGCCCAATTTTCACAGAGCACTGTCACACAATATCCAGGTTTTACTTTATACATATACATTATGCAGGTTTTGATAAGTACGAAGCGGTCCTCGAAACTTATGATTCGCGACCTTAATTTGACGTCCGCATTCCTTGACTGTCAAAAGAATTATAAAAAGAAGTTTAAGTTAGGACCCAATGTAATGGATGGTATTCCAGATACTTTTTTCAAATGAGCTTTAATACCCTAGAAGAGAGAGAATTAATGTCCGTACAGTAGCTGACTTCACAAGGGAATGACCTGAGTAGAAATTTACATGCTTTAATAGAAGAATAGCGCAGATTAATAAGCCCGTTGGCTGTCTCATCTCTTATTGGCCTGCCTAATCTTTACCTGCACTCATCCAATCAGAGTCGGTGTTTTAATCCCCCTCGACTCTCATTTCAACTCCATAACACTCACGAAAACGTTGACTAGGTCACCAATAAAAATGAAAAATACAGATTTGATTATCTTCCCCTGCTACGTGGCAGAATAATGTAGCCATAGAAATACAAGCCTATGTATATCTCTATGAACGTAATATGCGCGTAGCAAAGTGCTAAGTGTCACGTAGCTGCTACCTGATTGGTATCTATGAAACGAGCTTCTAACCTATTCCAACCTTTGAAACGTAGCTGCTACCTACTGTAATTGCCACATAAAGAAGCCATTTTCTACCAATATTACTTAGGTGCTACTCAATCGCAACCTTTTCATTATTCATTGATACCCAGCTACCACCCAAATGTTACCTTTAATAGCTATCCCATAAAATATTTCTTACAAAACTTTGTATACATACGAAAACATGTAAACAACTTCAAGTTTACTGTACTGTACATTTGAAAATATGCTCAAGGCCTGTATTTATATTGCAGTGTAAAACGTAATTAATAAAACAGACAGAAAACCCAAACAGGAAGTGCACCAGCCGAAATGAAGCCCGCATACGTGCGGCTGACGATAAAAGAGGTCGAGGAGATTAACCTTGGAGGTTTACTCTGTTAGAAAAAATGTTTTTTTTTCAATGTTCATAGAAAAAACCCTTATATGGGCATTTGAAAAGTTTTTTTTTCGCGAAAAGGGTTTTTCTAATGCTAAAAGCCCTTTTGAAATACACATATAAGGTTTTTTGTCTATGATCATTGAAAAAAAACCTTTTTTCTAACAGAGTAGATTTGAATGTGGAGCTAAAGGCGAAGCAGTTTGAAAGAGGCCACAGTAAATGTGAGCCACATGAGTGTGACTTCGGCTCGTTAATAGTGAAGCCTGCAGGGTGAGGCGCTTGACTACACAAGCCGTGAGGTCTAAATTGTGGTCTTCCCATCAGCTAAGGAATGGTGGGAGACTAGCGCATCTATATGGGTAGGACAGTCAACTGGTAGACCTGCCTGTTCAAGACGAAATGCTGAGGTGTCTGCACGATAAGTATACAAGAATGTATCAGTTGCGATAAGTCTTTAATCACAATAACGATATGAACAAACAACAATCTGCATAGAAAAGGGAAATACATAAATGTAAAACATACAATACAATCGAAGCAAACACCAAGACAATTGTAGTAATATAAGGGGACCAGATATAATACTGTCTAATAAGTGTGAACCCAGCATTCTGAGTGGCCAAAGCGCGCGTCACCGGGGGAAGATGCACACGCAGCCGGGGGGAGGTATAAGTAAGGAATGAGGTGTTTGAAGTTTACAAGAAAACGGGCGCAGCAATTGCCTTTAGATACAGAGTGCCGTCTCTAGGGTGGGGACCATGGGGACCAGGTCATGTGGCCGGCCGCCACCCGGTAAAATTATGAAGGGCCGGCCACCAAATTTTACCGATTTTTTTCGTTTCATGTGTTCTTCTAAGTATAGAAAATATGTTATATACTACTTTAAAGTATGACAGACATATCTAGATTTCTGTGATAGAATAGAGTAGAGTAGAATAGAATAGAATGTATTTAACATAATGACAAAAACCTCATCCACCAGCAATCTGTGCACGAGTAGGGACAAAGTAATTGTACTATTTCAGAGAATGGCAGGTACCAAAGTGATCGAGGCCAGTTTCTGCAACATAAATATCAACATTAAAACCAACAGTTAAAAAACACCAACTCAGCAACATTGTACTGTAGAGTCCACACCCAAGATGGGATCCTGAATATTGTGGCATCATATGTCCTACGCTCTGGTTCTAAAGGACGTGTGGACACTGCTATTGAAGAAGAGAACAAAAAGCAGGAACAGCATTGGGTCGAAGTACTGCGTCGGGTTGTTGATGTCATAATCATGCTCTCGAAACGACACCTTGCATTCAGAGCAGAGAGGTGCGAATCAGACTGTTGAATCTTCTTCAAACTGAAATTACTTGGGCATTCTTGAGTTGATCGCTAAAAATGATCCATTCCTCGCAGAACACATCAGTCGCCATGCGAACAAGAGGAGGGGTCTTACGAGCTATCTCTCTGCAAAAATTTGTGAAGATTTGATTAAACGTATGGCGGAGAAAGTTCATAATGAAATAGTTACTCGAATCAAAGAGTCAAAATACTACTCACTCACAGTTGATTCTACTCCCGAACAGGCCCATGTGGACCAACTGACTGTCGCGTTTCGATACCTAGGACGTTCTATTCAAGTTGAGAGATTTTAAACATTCCTGCCGATCACTGGCCACAAGGCTGAACAGATCATCTCGAAAAAATGCAACAGAGTCGCTTGACAGAGGATATGATGCTTTCGTTGATACTCTCCAGGAGATTGTCGACAGTCCGGACACAAGTCAGTTGCAGCTGCGGTGGCGAGGGGAATTCATAACAGAATTAAGACTTTTGAGTTCGGTTTCTTCGCTGCTTTGTGAAATAAGATCCTGACAAATTTAGCCAAGGTCAGTAAGCTCTTGCAGGATCCTCAAACAAATATCAACAATGCAGTCGCAGCTCTTAATGGTTTGCTGAAATTTTTCCAAAATGAATGTGACAAGTTTGAGTAATACGTCGTGAAGGCGCGAAAAATGTGGAGCCACAGTGAACCCAGCGAGACATCCCAACGTTTCCTCTGCCCTAATGTACGACTTCTTCCACTCGGAGGACAACCAGCCGCGTCCGCATTACACGCTTCTCAGTCCGTTGCTCCTGACATTACACAAACTCTGGAAATTCTCAAGACAAACGCCTTTGAACCTGTCATAAACTGTCTAGAGACAGAACTTGTAAGGCGCCTCGAATCCTACGAAAACGTTTGCGAAAAAGTGCGGCTTTTTTCAAACTTTGACCACAATAGACCGCCGAAGACCTCAGCTTTTCTGCGCAATGTCTAGTTGACTTCTATCCGGATGAATTGAGTGTAGAACTCTCAGACGAGCTTCTTCTGTTCTCTGCCTTTCATTGAAACATCCCCAAAGCCAGAGAACTCTAAAGCCAGTCTTGAAAATCGTTATCTTAATCTGAAAGGGGTCAATCTCTCTTTCCTTATGTGATGACAGCTCTGCAGATATTTCTTGTCATCATGGTGAGCAATTGTGCAGGTGAAAGGTCATTTGCTACTTTAACACATGTCCACTCACGAGTCACACATTCTACGAAGCCTAAACTTCGAAGATCTAATCAAAGACTTCGCTGCAAAAAAAGTGCGCAAGGTTCCCTTGGTGTTCAACCATTGACAGTAAACTGAATATTGAAGTGAATATTGGACAGAATAATTTTCTAAATTATTAATGATTTCAATTTGTAATTTGTTGCAGAGTAAATAACTTGGTTTTGTTGACATACTTGTCGATCGTATTTTCCTAGCTGCAGGGAACCTAGAACCTAGAAGGGGGCCCGCAACAACATGAGGTTATGGGATCGGCCACTAGCTAGAGACGGCCCTGGGTACATATAAGAAAAGCAGTAGATAAAAAATGATATGGGACGCTTAGCAACTCCGGAGATAAGAAGTTTGCAAATATTATCAAGAACGACTGGCTGGGGTAATCGAAGTGTGTAAATCCTACTCTTTACGCATGTTTGTTGTTTGTTCCCTTATTTTGCCTGCTTGTTCGTTATAAACGCTCTACCTTAATTTTAGGTTTTTCTCTTATCATGCAGATCGTGCCATAGAGGCCATTCACAAATACCGTTCGCAAAAAACAGGGTTTTCAAAGACCGACCTACGCCCCACTGTTACGCACTGTAACGCAAGAGAAAACACCCCCTGTTAATAACGTTACGCGCGGGAAGACACCCCATGTATGCAAAAATTTATTGAATTTTAAACGTTACAACCATGAAATAATGGTTTGTGGAAATTGGTATATTTCATTTAAAATTACCGTTAAACATACGAATTCGTCCTTTTCTTTTTATATATGTTTAAGGAGAAATCTTAATTAAGAAAACTACACTTATTAGACCAAATACAATTGGCAGTACTTATAAGAATATAAATCATTCAATTGATAAAGTACGTAAACATTTTTGGTAACAATAATGCGTAGAAAATACACAGATCCGACAGATAAACTAAAATAGACAATATCAAAATTGTCTGCTTAATGATAGGCAAAAATCACAAAAAAATGTAACTGTAATAAAGTTATTGATGATGCACAGACACAAGTAGTATAACTATTCTAAGTATTCACTGCTAACTCAGATAAAGTAGGCCTACTGTACAAAACAACATCAAACTTAGCACAGACATACAGGGTGATTCAAAAGTCTTTAATATGGATGATATGCCTAACACATGTTTGTCAAAATAATACTTAAAGTATGGAATTCAAAATCTAATGATTTTTCAATGAACTATACTCAGTTTTCTGGAAAAATATATTGGCGTAACGTAACGCAAACGCATATACCCCCACCCCCTCCTGCGAATTTTTCGCAGATTGTAAGCACATTTTATTACGCTCTTTTCAAAATTGATAATAGTATGAAAAGTTATTATAACAATTGTTTATTACAATCGACTTCCAACGCAACATTCCATCTGAAATAATCCTATTTTCTTGAGTTTATACAAAATTGTTTTATGATAGTACTTTAGTAGCGGTCATTTCGATATACACTTCCACAAAAATGGCGACATATATCTCTATACCTTGCAAACGAGGTTGGGATGTTGATCTTGTTAAGCCTTTAAAATCATTCATACAGGAACAGTATGGGGAAGAACAGGCCGATAGTCATGCCAGTGCTTTAGATGATTTTCAAAATTTGCGTAATAAGGCCCTTACAAAAGCAGGCGATAAACATGAAGCTTCAGTAAATGTGCTTGCTCGGTGAGTACCATACATTATACAAAATAGAAATTGGGCAAACAGGTGTAATGGTAGAAATATATTTATATATTAAGCTCGATGTTCGTCCATGTGTCCGTCAGGCTCAATTTTTGAAGCTGCTATTTGACAAAATTGAGCTGAAATTTTCACACTAGCTTTAATAATAATATATAAAGGCAGCATTCACTCTTCTTCATTGTCCATGTCTAGGCATAGTACAAAACTATGGGAAACACTAGTGCCTTGATCAGTTTCACTTTTGTACCAAGCTAAGCTTGAATTTGATACTTGTCTTTCCATATTTTTTCAAGCCACTCATTGCTACTTTGCCCAGTCCTATTCTTCTTGGAATCTCTTTGTTACAATATCCATCATCATAGGTTATTAAAGTTCCAAGAATTAGGAAGGAGAAGGTATCTACCATCTGTCCATTTATTAACACATTTTTAACAGACCTTTCTTTTTCCATTATTTTACTTACATTTAGTTAGAAGCTAGCCTTTTCCTTCTTATATCATGGTGATTAATATATATTGATAATACCAATATATAAAATTATTACTATATATTAATAATTTCATTATATACTAAATATACATTATATACTACTTATATTTGATTTCAATAATAATATTAATAGTATAGTATAAATTTACGTATTTTATGTAACACTAAAAGTCAATATAAATTAAATGAAGTATTAGCTTTGACTCTTAAAAATTAAATGATATTAAATACAATAATTAATATCAAATTAAGGTTGAGTTTTTGGTTCAGTTAAATTTATTAACATGGCTTCTCTCAAAATTAAAAAAAATTTCCTAAACCAGGGGCAGGTCCAGGATTTAAAACTGGATTACCTAGATCAGATGTGAGTGAGAAATCCTAACGGCTAAACCATTGAGGAGATGAAAGTTTATGCTATTACATAATGTTGAATAAATTGACAATGCAGTCTATAATTATCGACATATAGTGATAATTTTCTATATATCGATATTATCAACATATAGAATTTATATTTTCTTATGAACACTCTTTACCAGTTTTATATGCTTCCTTTATATTTTCCAAAGACAAGATATATCATTGGCATACATCAGATTTAATAAGTTGCATCCTCCAATTTTGAGTTTCCCATTCAAGAAAATGGGCAATAAAATGAACCCTTTAACTTTATATACTTGCCTTTCTATCTTGAATAAACTAGTATTTCCAAATTCAGTCCTTACCATGGCTTCTTGATTGTAGTATAAATTTCTTAGGAGGACTATTAAATGCATTAATAAACTAATTTTTTTAGAGTTACCCATAATGATATACATAGTCATATGTATTTTGGTAATTGATAAAGCACATATGTCTTATTGATATTCTTTAAAAGTCTTTTCCATCATCTATTTTAAGTTTCATAATATGATCTATCATGCCTCGCCCACTTCGAAAGCTAGCTTATTTATCTAGGAGTTTTGGTAAGAAAAAGGCTTCTAATCACTTTTATAAGATTCTTAGAAGAATTTTGCTCGGATAAGGAATCAAAGCTATTGTTCTATAATTCCCGCATTCCTTCTTATAGCCTTTCTTAAATATAGGTATAAAAACAGCTATTTTCCTGTCTTGTGGCCATTTTTATTCTTCCATATATACAATTACAGATTTTTGTTATAACTTTCATAGCATCTCCTGCTTTTATTAATTCAAAAGAGATTTTATCAAATCTAGCCAACTTACCATTTTTAATATATTTGAGAGCATATCTTACCTTTGAGTCAATGACATTAGGTTCATCTTTGTATAGCTCCTTTTCAAAGTTGACATTAATATTAGGCTTTTTTGCAATACTACCCTTCTATATATCCTTCCATCTATTTTTTAGTTCCTTTTCCTCTGTTAGTTTTGTTACCAGATTTTATAGTCCCACATCTCAGATTGAAAGACCCTTAAATGTTTCTTATTTCCTTAAAAATATCTCTTCTTTTACAACATTTATTCAATCCAGCTACTTGCATTTTGTAGACTTGCTTTTTTGTCTTTCCTTGCTTGCCTTTGAAAGTTTAGTTATCTTCTGTACAATTGCCCTTACATCTAGTATATGGCATTTATATGTGATCATAATCGCTTCTTCAGAGAGTCACTTTGTAGTTTTCTTCTTACTAGCCTTTGGGATGTGCTTGATAGCAGTTTCTTTTATAGTATCCTGTTGTTCCACATTTCATTGGAGGACTGTAGTCATGACAGCCATGCAGATGGGTCCATTTTTTGTTGCCCCAAATTAACCTCTTTTTATAGATGATATATAGATGTAATTATTCCACATTCTTTCTAAATAAATGGTTTTCCGATCCTTTAAATAATTGTCATCCTCATTTGAAATTTACATAAAAACATCAATAAGTCAATTTCTTTTTTAGATATTGAAATTTATAATATAAATGGTAGTATGTCCACTAAAATTTAGACAAAACTCTCTGCTACCAATAGTGCCCTCCAATTTAAATATCTATGTCTCTTTCTATAGAAACATGGTCTAGTTTTGTCTCATCAATAGAGCTTATTTTTGTTCTTCCTTGTATAATTTTTGTTAAAAAATTAAAATCATTGAAATTATATTTAAACTTAATGATTATCTCTTATTTTTTAGTAAATGTCTGTGTAAATTTCTGAATTCTAAATTTACTTAGTCTAACTTTTTTACATTTCTTACTTTCCTATTTATTATTTTTGATTACCCTATCTTGGTTCTTATTCTTTGAAAATTGATCATAACATCCTAGGACATGGTTAAAATTACTAAAGGTCTGAAAGTGGCACTCACAACAATGAAGACTAGGAATTACTTCTCAATTTCTTGATCCACAACTAATGCCTTGAACAGTAATGTTTTTGTATTAATTATGTTCATATTATGATAAAATATATTTTGATATTGTACTTTGTCACATACTTTCTCGTATATCTTCCCATATCTCAACCTGAAAAACTGAACAAACTATGTACAGTGCATTATGCACAGGGTGGACTTCCAGGGCAAAACATTATGGGGAAAGTGCACATTGTGCTCAGGTAAATATGGTATAATAGACTATATCTAATAGCCAGAGTTAATGACTATAAGTTTTTTTTAAAAGTTAATGATTTATCTTTAAAATCTTAATATCACCTTAATCTGTAGTCGACTTTACCTATTTATTCATTTTAGTTTGATATTTATAAGTTGTCATACTACCTATTTTGTTTTTTTTCAGTTTGTGAGTAACTCCAATATATTTTATAATTACTAAAAAATATTATAGATATTATAATTTGCTTGAAAATTACAAATCATGTTTTGTCAATTTTGCTATACAGTATATGCAGTGTTCTTCAAATCACATATATTAGCATTTATATACATGTTATTTCAGATATTATGACCAGCTTTGTGCTTTGGAATCAAAAATTCTTATTGCAGAAAATGGAGTAAGTGTTTTTTATTAATTATATAATAACCTTGTATTACTCTATATCAAATAACTATATGTGTCTAGGTTCGTATTGAATTCAAGTGGCAAGATGCTTTTGCGAAGGAATCATTCTTTGGTGGAAAAGGAACCTTGAGTAAGTGATACAATAATTAATATGATGTATAAACTCCTTAATTTTCTTAGTTTTCTATTATATGTTAATTATTATTGATTTTACTTGAGCATAGCTTTATTGATAACATATTTTCTTCTCATTAAGTAGTGTCTAGATAATCTATTTTTTCATTAGTTAATTGTATTTGGATCTATATAGTATGTTCTATTAATATAGTAAATTTAAATTGATTAAATTAATTTTTTAAATTAACTTTCATAACTATTTAAGATAATAAATAAAATATATGTACACTATTTGTATTAAATTATCAGAAAGTTTCTTATTCTGTATAGCTAAATTCTTCACATAACTAATTTTAGAATAGCTCACAGCCCACGCTGTTATGCAGCATCATCAATTTGTCGGCATAGACAGAAATTAATCAATAGCTCATAACCACAGAGATGGACATATATAGCCATATAGAGAGATACGATTTAAATTTAAAAATAGACGTTATGTATGTCTCGACTGCGGTGATTTCTA